>JAVMSB010000085.1:0-104605 GCA_031761475.1 Penicillium pancosmium
ATACTAATACAATATGATAATGAACCGAAACGAGGTACGAAGCAAGACAAATAAAAATTGGCCAAGACGGTCCTCGTCGGAGGGATACACCGAAAGACCCGTTCCAGAGACTGGGTTCCAGCGTGGCCCTCGGAGCGAGGAAGGAGATCCTTTCCTCTAGGGATGAGCACGCATGACCATCCCGGGTTGCGGGACCGTCGTTTTCTCGACGGGGTAAGAAGATCCAGAAGATCCAGGAAGGGGTAGGCGAGAATAGTCGTAGTCAGAGGGTGAGGGTGAGAAGGGGAATGCTTCCGGAATGACTTTCCCCGAGGTCAAGGCGTTTCAGGAACGAACGGGGGGGTTAACGATGGGGGGGATTGGTGCAGAGAAGGAAAATCGTGGGAATTCATGGGTTATGATTGGTGGGGATGGCGGTTTCTTCGAAATGGAAGAAAGATGGAACGAGAGTTCTCCGAGTCTGCCCCGGAATGGTGAAAAGGTTTCCCGTCGCTATCCGTTCTGGACAGGATTGAGCAATGGCTACATGGGCTAGAATGTGTGGCATGGGCCCGAGGACCCGAGGTAGAATTTCCCCAGGGCTGGAGGTTGTACCTAATCCACCCGATCTGAAGGAGAGAATCGGCGATGAGATCATCGGGGGAGTTGTTACCGACTTGAGACCCGCTGGCTGCAGACGCAGAGGGGGGATAGCATGGCGTCAAGGAGAAGAGAGTAGGAATGGTAGTAGTAGTAGTGGTAGTAGCGAACAGGAATAGCCCCGTAGTTGTTCACGAGATCGAAAGAAAAAGCCAGTTGGACCAATTCTTGACCGAAGATCACCTCTTGGAAGGCGTCGGTGTGCCGGTGAACTTGTAGGTGAAATCAGTCGAGACGGGGAGAGAGGAAAGAAGTGGGGAGGACACACAGAGTGGACACTCTGAGGGCACTGAGTATACTGGGGGAGAGTGACTGTTCTTGTTACCTCATTTGCCCCGGACGCAGATCTTCCTGGCCCGTGATCGCTGGCAGAAGTCGCCCTTTATCAGCTCCCCTCCTTCCTGCTGCTTCCCCCCATCTTTTTTTTTTCTTTTCTTCTTTATCCCTCCCTCTCCATAACCCTTTTTTCTCTCTACCGTCAACTTCTTCAACCTTGTTTGATTGTCAGACTGCTTCAGTGTCAGTTGAACTGCTTTGCCGAAATCGGCCTGGACGAAGATCCGGAGCTTCAATCTAGCTTGTGAGTCACCCCGCTATTTGGATTCGGCTGTCTATGGCTTCATTATATGCCATTGAATTGCATACAGCCGCATTGAGATACATCCAGAGGCATTCGGAGATCTTCCTCTGAATTTCCCCGGGAGAAATACAATTAACTAACACCATCCCAGCTTGTAAATTTACCCCTCCCTCTCCCTCTCCCCCTCCCCTTCCATCATGGCCTCCAACAACGACGATGCCGTCGAGTTCGTCGAGGACCACGGGGAGCACCACCAGGACTCCGTCCACCGTCGTCTCCGGGCCAATTCCACCATCATGCACTTCCAGAAGATCCTGGTCGCCAACCGTGGTGAAATTCCCATCCGTATCTTCCGTACAGCCCACGAGCTGTCCCTACAGACTGTCGCCGTCTACTCTCACGAGGACCGTCTGGGTATGCACCGTCAGAAGGCCGATGAGGCATACATGATCGGCAAGCGTGGTCAATATACCCCCGTCGGTGCTTATCTGGCCGGCGACGAGATCATCAAGATCGCCCAGGAGCACGGTGTGCACCTGATTCACCCCGGCTACGGTTTCCTGTCGGAGAATGCCGGGTTCGCCCGCAATGTCGAGAAGGCTGGTATCGTTTTCGTGGGCCCGACCGCTGACACCATTGACGCTCTTGGTGACAAGGTCTCTGCTCGTCGTCTCGCGATCAAGTGCAACGTCCCCGTTGTCCCCGGTACCGAGGGCCCCGTCGAGCACTACAACGAGGTCAAGTCCTTCACTGACGAATATGGCTTCCCCATCATCATCAAGGCTGCCTTCGGTGGTGGTGGTCGTGGTATGCGTGTAGTTCGCGACCAGGCTTCCCTGCGTGATGCCTTTGAGCGTGCCACTTCCGAGGCCAAGTCCGCCTTCGGTAACGGTACCGTCTTCGTCGAGCGCTTCCTCGACAAGCCCAAGCACATTGAGGTCCAGCTGCTCGGTGACAACCAGGGCAACGTCGTCCACCTGTTCGAGCGTGACTGCTCCGTCCAGCGTCGTCACCAGAAGGTCGTCGAGATTGCTCCCGCCAAGGACCTCCCCGTCGATGTTCGTGACAAGATCCTGGCTGATGCCGTCAGGTTGGCCAAGTCGGTCAAGTACCGCAACGCCGGTACCGCTGAGTTCCTTGTCGACCAGCAGAACCGTTACTACTTCATTGAGATCAACCCTCGTATCCAGGTTGAGCACACCATCACTGAGGAGATCACTGGTATCGATATCGTCGCTGCTCAGATCCAGATCGCCGCTGGTGCCACTCTTGAGCAGCTGGGTCTGACTCAGGACCGCATCTCCACTCGCGGTTTCGCTATTCAGTGCCGTATCACCACCGAGGATCCCTCCAAGGGCTTCTCCCCCGATACCGGTAAGATTGAGGTCTACCGTTCTGCTGGTGGTAACGGTGTTCGTCTGGACGGTGGTAACGGTTTTGCCGGTGCCATCATCACCCCCCACTACGACTCCATGCTGGTCAAGTGTACTTGCCGTGGATCGACCTACGAGATTGTCCGCCGCAAGATGCTGCGTGCTCTGGTTGAGTTCCGTATCCGTGGTGTCAAGACCAACATCCCCTTCCTGGCTTCTCTGCTGAGCCACAACACCTTCATCGACGGAACCTGCTGGACCACCTTCATTGATGATACTCCCGAGCTGTTTGCCCTGGTCGGCTCCCAGAACCGTGCCCAGAAGCTGCTCGCTTACCTGGGTGACGTCGCTGTCAACGGTAGCAGCATCAAGGGCCAGATTGGTGAGCCCAAGTTCAAGGGCGACATCATCAAGCCCATCCTCAAGGACGCCGCTGGCAAGCCCATCGATGTCTCCGTTCCCTGCCAACAGGGTTGGAAGCAGATCTTGGATTCCCAAGGCCCTGATGCCTTCGCCAAGGCCGTGCGTGCCAACAAGGGCTGCTTGATCATGGATACCACCTGGCGTGATGCCCACCAGTCTCTGCTCGCCACTCGCGTGCGTACCATTGACATGCTCAACATTGCCCACGAGACCAGCCACGCTCTGCACAACGCCTACTCCCTGGAGTGCTGGGGTGGTGCCACCTTCGACGTCGCCATGCGCTTCCTGTACGAGGACCCCTGGGACCGTCTGCGCAAGCTCCGCAAGGCTGTTCCCAACATCCCCTTCCAGATGCTGCTGCGCGGCGCCAACGGTGTTGCCTACTCCTCCCTTCCCGACAACGCCATCTACCACTTCTGTAAGCAGGCCAAGAAGTACGGTGTTGATATCTTCCGTGTCTTCGATGCGCTCAACGACGTTGACCAGCTCGAGGTCGGTATCAAGGCCGTCCAGGAGGCCGGCGGTGTGGTTGAGGCCACTATCTGCTACAGCGGTGACATGCTGAACCCCGCCAAGAAGTACAACTTGGAGTACTACCTCGCTTTGGCTGATCGTATTGTCAAGCTGGGCACTCACGTTCTCGGCATCAAGGATATGGCTGGTGTCCTGAAGCCCCAGGCTGCCCGTCTGCTGATCGGTGCTCTTCGCGAGCGTTACCCCGACCTCCCCATCCACGTTCACACTCACGACTCCGCCGGTACCGGTGTTGCTTCGATGATTGCCTGCGCCCAGGCTGGTGCTGACGCCGTCGATGCTGCCACTGACAGTCTGTCCGGTATGACTTCTCAGCCTAGCATTGGTGCCATCCTTGCCTCCCTCAACGGCACTGAGCAGGACCCCAACCTGGACATTGGCCAGGTCCGCGCTCTGGACGCCTACTGGGCTCAGCTCCGTCTCCTCTACTCTCCCTTCGAGGCTGGTCTCACTGGACCTGACCCCGAGGTCTACGAGCACGAGATCCCCGGTGGTCAATTGACCAACCTGATCTTCCAGGCTAGCCAGTTGGGTCTGGGCCAGCAGTGGGCCGAGACCAAGAAGGCTTACGAGGCCGCCAACGACCTGCTTGGTGACATTGTCAAGGTCACCCCTACTTCCAAGGTCGTCGGTGACTTGGCCCAGTTCATGGTGTCCAACAAGCTGACCTCCGAGGACGTTGTTGCGCGCGCCGCCGAGCTGGACTTCCCCGGCTCTGTCCTGGAGTTCCTGGAGGGTCTGATGGGTCAGCCCTTCGGCGGTTTCCCCGAGCCCCTGCGTTCCAACGCCCTGCGCAACCGCCGCAAGCTGGACAAGCGCCCTGGTCTGTACCTGGAACCTCTGGACCTGACCAAGATCAAGAACGAGATCCGCGAGAAGTTCGGCGCCGCCACCGAGTGCGACGTTGCCAGTTACGCCATGTACCCCAAGGTCTTCGAGGACTACCGCAAGTTCGTGTCCAAGTTCGGTGACCTGTCTGTCCTGCCTACGCGCTTCTTCCTGGCCCGTCCCGAGATCGGCGAGGAGTTCCACGTCGAGCTGGAGCAGGGTAAGGTGCTTATTCTGAAGTTGCTTGCCATCGGTCCTCTCTCCGAGCAGACCGGTCAGCGTGAGGTCTTCTACGAGGTCAACGGTGAAGTCCGTCAGGTCAGTGTCGACGACCAGAAGGCTTCCGTCGACAACATTGCCCGCCCCAAGGCCGACGCTGCCGACAGCAGCCAGGTCGGTGCTCCTATGAGCGGTGTTGTTGTTGAGATCCGTGTCCACGACGGCCACGAGGTTAAGAAGGGTGACCCTATTGCGGTGCTGAGCGCCATGAAGATGGTAAGCTATCAATTAGCCCTTGCATCCATATTTGCGAGCCATATACTAATTATTTCTCTCAGGAAATGGTCATCTCTGCTCCTCACAGCGGAAAGGTCTCCAGCCTCCAAGTTAAGGAGGGCGACTCAGTCGACAGCCAAGACCTGGTTTGCAAGATCAGCAAGGCTTAATACGGAATTGACTTGACTTTTTAAAAAAGGATTTGCTTTTTTGTTTCTTTCTATTTGCTTTCTTTTGTGTATAAGACGTGTCTTGGTCTTTGCACGATATGAACGATAGCGTTTGATCCCATTAGGAATTGGCTTTGGCTTTGGCTTGCTGTTGGCTTTTGCGTTTTCTTTTCTCTTTTTCTTTTACGAATTTACCGAACTTGAATGAATAGCTTTCAATATTTTCTGGTGTGGTAGACTACTTAGATAAATGTCTTACTGTTTTACGATTGGTTCTAACTAAGGTTGTTTTGTCGTGGTGTTTTGTAGATGGCGCAGAGTAGTGGATCATTGCGTAGGATGAGAAGCTTAGCAACTTACTTTGAACCACTGGCACTACAAGTACTAGTATCTCCAGGCTTAGAGAAAGGTCTACATGGGATCATGAAGACTCGGAATAGAAACTTGAACAAGCCATAACCAGTCAAATCACCGCATCCACGCCCCGAAATGAACATGAAACATGAAACAAGAGTTCAAGTATACTAATAGAATCAAATTGACTAAAAATAAGCACAACCAAACTTGACTTGAATACAAGAAAGAGAAGAACCAAAAGAAACCTCCTTCCTCCCCTCAATATCCTACTCCACTTCACTTCACTGCACTGCAGTGCATGCATGAATGCATCTCCTCCGCTCCACTAAGGACCCCTCGTATAATCCTGCCAAAGTTTCGAAAAAACTCCACCTTTAGCAGACTGTTCGTTCCAACTAGCCCGTCGACCCGCCATATCGGACCCACCACTCTCACGCTTCTGCGTCTGCAGATTTGAGAATAGACCTGGTCCGTTGTTTCCGGAGGCACTTGAGCGTCTGCGTTCGCTGACTGTTGGTGGGCTTTGGGCTTGGGTGTGTGCTGCGGCACCGGCGTTGTCGGTGGCGGAGGAGTTTGAGTTTGTTGAGCCGGTTGATTCCTGTGGTTATTGTTAGTATAAACAGGTTGTGGTGGGTTATTCATGTGTTATGGTTGTGGTTATGGCAAGGGGATGGATATGATATAGTTGACAGTGGGATAGGGTGGGGTGGGGTTCCCCAGGTTTAGGCGTGCTTGGCATGACTGGAGACCGAGAGATACCCCGAGAACTCGAAGGGAAACTTACACGTCTGGCATTTAAATTGCTCATCATTTCAGGAGTTAGAGCCCAAGGGGCTCGTCCAGCGGGACCTTTCGCTCCGCCGGCGACCCAGGCGTTGTGGTGTTCGTGGCGATTGCCGGATGATCCGTGCCAGTGGCGGCGGGTATCGTCTGACATGATGGATGTATAGAGTAGTGGGTTGGTTGATTGGAGTGAATTTCTTAGGTTTGTAGGTTAGTTGTATGTGAGAGGAAGGGTGTTTTTAAAGGATTATGGACGATATGATGGGAGGAGTAGGGAAGACGAGTCGAAGACGTCATGGGGATGGGTTTGGTATGCGGGTGCATCCGTGATGACGAGGCGGAGTTATCAAGCAAAGCAGATGCATGAATGGGATGGGAGGAAAATCAAGATTGGATTTGGGGAGTTATGAGAAAGAAAATACTCACCGATCTGATTCGAGTTGGTTTCCAAGGTTCAAGATCTTGATGATAGAATGAAGCTCAGCAGGACAAACGGTAGGATTCGAGAGGGGAAAGGCAGGCTTATAAATGCTCTCTCATTCAACTGGTCGCGTGTTACCCGGACTTTTGCTCTTCACTTAGCGAGCTCGGTGATTGGCAGGCAGAATATTTACTTTACAGTACATGTGTAGTGAACCTGAACCTTGAGCACCCCAATTATTCTGCATGATAGCAGCTCTGTGATTAGTTGATCCAGCATCCAGGTCCAGTTCCCGATACGGTGACTTGTAACTGGGCCCCTAATACGTGCTACATTATTGGCTGAATCCAGGGTCTGGAATTAGACCGAGTTTCAGATCAACAGGTTAGGTACATCCCTTCGTTACTATTCGTGCTGGTGGATGTGTTTCCCTGTAGCTTGACGTAACTTGCGGAATGCGGGGAAAGCTCGATGGCAAATTGAGTTTATGTACTGGTACTTTGATTACAATAGTTATTTATATATAGGAATAAGTACCGGTACCAGGCTGTATTTGTTCTAGCTACTGTACTCCAGGTAGCTTGCTCTCTCAGACAGCTGCATTTTTGATCAAATAGAACTGCGAGTTATGAGGATAGTACAGAAAGGGTTGTGTGTGTACAGTGTGTGCACGCACACACACAAGACTGAGAGATCGAGAGAGAGGCCGACACAGGTACTGAGAGCGAGCGATCGTGAAAGTAAACAGGTGAAGAGAAGAGAAGAGATCTTATATGGTGGTTCACGCGTCTACACCTGTACCCCGCGGGCAGACTGATCATCGTCGGGCCCTTGAACATTTTCAGCTTTTTTCCGCACTTCATGGTGGGCGGCTGATTTTCGATTAATGCAGTCAACAAGAATTAGCCCTTCAATCCATGGATGCATAAGTAATTGCTTGCCAGAAATTGAAGATTTACCAAGCGCACACATTGGCCGAGAGCCACGTTGTGAGCTTCAATTCCTGCACACGAAGCCTGCAATTTTTCCGGGTCTACTCCTGCGAAATGATCTCTTTTTTCCTGTGTGTGGGGAGTAAAAGAGGAGGGCCATTGTCGAAGATTCGTAATGTCCCGCAGAGCGTGCCTTGAATCACATGGAGGAGGCTGAGTTGGAGAATCCATCAAGTCTGTGAGTTGGTCAGCGAATGGATACCATCTGGAATCGGGGCAGGAGATGGGGGTACCGCGAGGATTCCAATGTTGGAGTCCAGATTTGGTCCCATGTTGAGAGAGAGGGTGTTGTCTGTCCACTCAAGAATAGGCTATCGGTCTGCCCGATCTGATTCTATCTTCAGAACTTGCATCACAGGATCCAGAGACAACATTTTTCGTCCCATAACGGGCAACTTGAGGGCACTGTTGTTTAGATTGGCTTGGGTGGGTTGCTGGGGTGCTGATTTATGATTCAATTTTAGACATTGAGGTTTCCATACCCGCACGATGGGAGGAGATGAATGAAATGCTTCGTGTGATTCGTATTGTCATAAGTAGAACCTTCATCCACTTGTATCTTCGCAGTATCAGTTTCAACAAAGAAGAATATCGGGGCATTGGCATAGTTTTTCGACATGTGGATGTTGGCGATACCTTCGACAGGTATTGGGGGAGTTCTCCCGATTCTCGCATCTAGCAGACGAGTCAGCTTCAGGTCGGGGGTCGGTTTGCGATATCTGGCTAGACATGGCTTAAAAACGTTTGACTGGGCTTAAAAACAGATCATGGGAAGAGGAAACCAATGCCCCAGTGTAGACAGGAAGAATAAGTCCTGTGATGATTTGGCGGAATTCTTACAAGTTCTCGACGAACAACTTCGCAATTCTCTCTAGGCGCATTCGAGAATCCCGACAACATCACGGCGGATATAATGGCTTGAAAGTCTTCAAATTCGAAGCCCAGATACCATAGAGGCAACGGAGAGGTCGGACGTGTACATCTGCAGGAGTCGGCAGGTTGTTGGACCACTTTGTTTGATCGTAGTAGCTCCAGATGGTGGATCAAGTTTACCCCTGGCAGGTAGATGACCAGGAGAAGTACGAAGGAAGCGGATAGTGTTGTACTTTGGGCTTGCTGGGACGTGGTTTCCGAGTTTAACGTTAGTTGGATATGGGGAAGGCTCGATCGAGATTTTAGGTGATGTAGTGGTACTTTATTGTCCATGATAGATTGTATGGCCTAGCAGGTACCGGTCGTACCTGTCAGATGCGAATATTACTAGTAGTATGCAAGTACAAGAAACGTGATGACGCAAATCCAAATGGATATAAGGTATACCTAATGTATGGTATCACTGCTATGCCAAGTAACTCGACTCTAGATCTATTTAAATTGCGATACATCAATCTACACCTACAACTTCGGCTTCGCCAGCCCCAAATCCGCCGCCCTGACAGCCTTCCAAACCCTAACACCCTCCTCCCATCGCGAATCGCGAGTAATGTCCACCTTACCGTCTTTCCTCATCGTCCGCACGCCAAACCCACTAGTCCCCCACCCAAAATCGGCCTGTCGATCATTCTGCACAAATCGCGCCAACGGCCCAATAAACGCATTGTGAGTAACCTTCTTCTCAGACTCCGTCAAAACATCCCCGTTACCCCAGAACCACAGCGGATAATCCGAAGAATGCGTCACACCCCATTCAGCGGGCATTTTAGCCCCCATGCATGAGGCAAGGAACTCGATTCGGTAACGGTATATTAGATGACTCGCGTCGACACCGGCTTTGTTAGAGGTTAGAGCGTGGATGAGTCCGCGCTGCATCTGATACACCTGCATATCGGCATAGATCTGGCCCCACGCGTCCACATCCCAGTTCTTACATCCCGCAGGCAGCTGGCCGGTTGGATAATGTAAAGGCAGGACCGTGTCGACGACGTGCTCGGGGTAATCGGCAATGAGTCGAGTCCGTAGAGCGGAAAAAGTATTCGCCTTGGGAGGGAACCAGATAGCATATAGGTGGGACTCCTCGCTGCATTCACCCAGCATTAGTCGGATATTCCGGGAGACGAGTTTGGCGGCGAAGTCGCCGTTGTCAAGGGAAGTGAAGAGGGAAGGCAAAATGAAGCCTCCATCTGTTGCTGGGCGGAATTGGTGCACCTCGATGGCCTTTGTTGCGTCGATGAGGGCTTTTGGCGGTAGGGCGCGGAGACGGGCGAGTTTTTCGGGCCCGCTGAGGGTTTGTGGGATTGATAGTGCTTCTAGTAGTTGGTTAAATTGGATTTGGGTTTCTGCTGGCCTCTTTGGTTGCACGGCTGGTGAATTGGAGAACATTATTGCTTGGCGGACGATGATCTGATCATCCGGTTGGCGGAGGTCATAAGCGAGCTGGTGGAAGACTGAGTTTGCGCCTGCTGAGTAGCCCGAGATCGTGATGTTTGAGGCATTACCACCGAAGAGGTGGATGTTTTCCTTCGTCCACTCGAGTGCAAGTCTCTGGTCCCAGAAGCCGTGGTTGCCGACTGTCTCGCCAACCGCGGCGGAGTCCTGCGCCAGTTCAGACGAGTGTAGGAAGCCGAACAGATTGACACGGTAGGCAGGTAGCACGAGCACGGCCTTGAAGTCCGTTTCACCCAGGAGAGCAGCCGCATTGAAGCCGTTCGGTGAGCCGAATTGAAGCCAGCCGCCGTCTGAATCAGGATTGATATTAGTGATGTCCCGCTTTCAAGCTCATTATCATGAGAGAGTCAACTTACGGATAAATACAAATACAGGCCATCCTCCTTTTGGCGGAGAGCCTGTTGGGACCCAGATATTGGACTGGAAGCAATCTTCAGTCCATGCGTCTGGGTTCTCCGGCACAAGAGGCTCGAACCCGGGCTGTGGACACAAGCCGGCACCCTTATCACACTGACTCGGTGCCTGCGGCGTTCCATATCTGAATGATGCAGAAAGCCGACGCGCCCGTCGCCAACGCTGCAGTGGCGGAAGAGCATAGCGGACGGCGCCAAAGTAGTGACATAGATCTTGAGATTTCGAACTGATGGTAAGACCTTGGATGGAACCGAGGGCACCGAGGGATTTCTGGACCGGACGAGTGGTTGTCTCCATTTTGTAGTGTTCTTTTCGATCGCAGCCACCAATTGATTGATCAAGCAGATTTCGCTAGAATATGTCACGGTTGTTGCAAGAAAGAAGGAGCTCAATTGAATAGCTAAGATAGCCAAGCTAGCCAAGTATTGGAGAATTGGAGATTGGGGTCGGGTAGCTCAATTCTCGGTCCACTTATGGCGTTATCTCTGGAGGAATTGATTGCTTGTGCTATTGGGCCTTGAGGCTTGGGGGGATGGGACGCTCTCCTTATCAATGCAGTGTCGGACTTGATTCCGCTGCACCCGCTCCACGAATTAGCTCGGACAAGGTAAGATAATCATAGCCGAGATAAAAGGGTCCCGGGCGTAGAAGACTCAAGTGGAGGGAGGATCTTATTGGTGATGGAGACGAGCAGATCGGCAATTGGGGGCGATTTGGGGGGAAACCGACCGCCTCGTGGCTGCTTTGCGGGGGGTTCGGAGGATCGGGGCTACTTCTGACACCGACGGGTGTATGCACATAGTATGCAGCACATTTTTATCAATTGAATATCCTTCAAAGTATTAGTGTTCTCTGTACATGCAGACTCGGCGCCGACCGTTTACTAGTACTACTATTCTATTGGCTACAGGTCAAAGAAATATTGATGCTCACTTAATGTACATTGCACCCGATCTACACGGATCACTCTTGGATCATGCATATGGCGATTTATCCAAAGGTTTCTCCCCCATTCTCCAGGTAGTCTATTTCTTCCTTAGTCGGCTCCCTTCCCATCGCTGAGTTCCGATGGGGATAACGTCCAAATCGCTCAATGATAACCTTATGTCTCTTCTCAAAGTCCAATCCGTTACTGAGATACTCCGAAAGAGCATCCTTCTGACCCGAGAGAAAACTATAGCACATCTTCTCATCTTCATCAAGAGTTCCGATATCCTTCTGCAGGAGCTCCTCCATGTCCTTCGCAGTATCCTCGTGCACCTTAATGGCCTGCTCATGAACAGCAAGACTCTCTGAATGCATCAGGGGGAGATGGAACCAGAAGCGATATGCGAGGCGATATCTCATATGAGAAGACTGAACAGGCACATCGGCTTTGATACCACGCAGTGCGATCTCCTGCGCGAGTGGATCGAACCGCTCGAAGACTAGCTTCGACTTATCGCCACGGTAGCAGTTCCGGGGTACCTGGTCCAGCAGGATTATCAGGCTGAGCCAGGTCAAGGGTGATTTTGAATCAAATGCATCAAGAATGTCCGTCGCGGATGCACCGGAGGCGAGAATTGACTCCAGGGCTGGCTGGAATTGTGCACTGTGGGTGTATTTGTCAGCTGTGTTGAGGATGCAGGACAAGGCTTGGAGACTCACACGCAGGCATTGTCGAATTCCTCGTCTTTCTTGAACCATTTCATCATTTCGTCCATACCGGGGAGAATTAATGCATCCTCATTGCTGAAATGAGAGAACCAGAAGTCGCGGACCTCGTCGAGGAGTGTAGGGGTGAGGGTCTTCTTGAGTTCCGAGGGGATACTCGTCATGGTGGGCAAAGTGAAATGGAATTGACGCAACTGGAGTTTCGGAGAAATCCTGTGCAGCTGAATCTGTCTGGCCGCCGGAATTCCAGAATGTATCGGTATCAATCTCGTCTGCAGTACTGCGGGTCTGAGCGGGAAGCTCGATGGACAGATCTTTTTTGCGGGAAACTGTGCTTTTTGTTAACATATCGGCCCGTGCGAGACTTATGCAAGAATAGAAATGAACTGCCTACATACCCTGCTTGACCGTACCAGATGAGACCAAGCCATTGTGGTTTGTGAAGTGGATTGGTTCACGTTGTCGTCGCGCTTTCGCATCGCGGAACCCACACGTGATGCCAAGACCGGAGAAAGTATGAATATTATTTTTGATATTTTTGACAACTGGGCACAGCTTTAGAAAACATGAGTGTTCTATTTGATCAAGAGGCTGCGCGCTTACTCAAGTAGTAGTATCCCACGGGCCTCTCAGTAATTAAGATACGATACTAGTACCTAAGCATTACTGAAGAGATCTCAAATAAACGTTCGAAATCAGCACTGGATAGTATATTTAAAAAAATAACGGGAGATTCCACCTCTATTTCCCATTTAATCGCGCGAACTCCTCGTCAACAATACCCGGAAGCTCATACTCTAAAGGTGGCCCACGAGGCTGCCAGCCAAGAAGTGAGCGAGCCCGGCTCGCACGACAACGCATGTTATATGCCCAACTTGTTGCCTCGAAGCCAGCCAATTCCTGAGCCGAATCCATCTCCAGCACTATTTGCTTGGGTTGATTTTTCAGAAACCCCCTTTTGAAAGCGATTTCACCAATTGAATGAGCCAATTCACCCCAGCAATGCTCCCCCTCTTCAACAAGATAGTATGCCTCAGGACCCCAGATAGTCCCATCACCTTCTCCACGCAAGGCGACCTCGAAGAACTTCATAAAAAGAGATGTCACACTGCGAACATGAATGTTCGACCCAATTGCTTGACCCTTGCCAATGATCGGGGTCTGGCAACTTTCAAGAATAAATTTCGACATTTCATACACTTGTCTGCTTCGTTGGTAGCAAGGGCCTCTCCCTTTGCCTAAATTGAATTGTTACAATAAGATAGATATTCCCATAGCTCAGCCCCAGAAAGAAACACATACCGTAGACAGTGGTTGGGGCAATGACTGCCGTTCTGAGAGTGGTTGGCGATACTGTGCCCGCCTCAAGGACTGCCTTGTCAACAACCTTGTGAAAGGCATGGTCGGGAAACGAGAGAATCTCTTGGATATCTCGCATATCGTCGTAAATTATTTCACTCCGCTCTCCGTATATTTTGTTCTCGGTGTCGTGAAAAGACAAAAGACCAGCTCCACTCGTGTGCAGCCAGTATACCGGTCTGTCCGGGGTATGGCCCTGGATTGCGCCTTTGGCGATTGCCCGGGCTGCAGGTAGGTGGTCTGCAGCATCGGCAGTGTCTAGAGAAGAAGGTTTCAATCTTGTTAGTCAGAGGGCAGTTTATTGTGCCAAAATTCGTTCAAGTTCTAGACACGGTATTGAAGCTTCTAACTTCATTGGGTGGGGTTTTTACGGATAATGATGTCCGCTCTGGCGCTTTCTCCAGTAAGGAGTTCGCCGTTATCCAGATCCCCTTGGATCACACTGACGCCAGGATAGACTTTTTGTATTCTTTTACCGCTTTCTTGGCTGCGTACGAGTACTCGGTAGCTGTGCTCAGGGTATTTGGTGATTAATTCAGACAAGATATCCCCGCCAATATACCCGCTGGCACCGGTGCTGCCGCTGGATCAATGTCTGTGCATTCAAAACGATGCCGGGTAACTCACATAAATACACTCTTCATACTGAGGCGTTTTTATACTCGCAGGAGAAGAACCGAAGCAACTTGAGTGTTGTTGACAGAGCAAGTGAGTTGGTCTGAGTCTGTTTGTCCTTGTCCTGCTATTTGTCAGCCGTAAGCACGCATATGACGTCAGTTGGGAGCTCAGTGAAGCTTCATTTGAATGATAAAATAGATATTGATAGAATGCTAAGCTTTTGAATATTGCAATGCACTGATCTAAAATGTGGAGTGGTACTTTGGTAGCCAACTCAAAGGCCTGCAAGCATTTTCTGAAGCATAACGTTATGCTAGCGCTCGGGCGTTGCCTTACATTCCAACGCCGTCCAATCAGGTCTAATTCCTGATCAAATACGCCGAAAAACTAACAAGATGCTAGGGTATTTGGTTAGCTCAATTCTCATTCATTCATGAGTACTTGCATTCGCATAACCCGTATCTCACCGACCCAGAATTCAACGTTATGTAGAACTCACCTATAAAGAATCTGTTCCACATAGATGTAGACTTCAGACTAAACAATCATACAAGCAAACAATATTAGCAAAGCCACCAAAGTATCTATCACAACATGTCTGGCAGCAACTATTCCATCCACTCCATTGTCGCCGCATATGGCCTAGGCCTTGCCCCCCATAACTACTATCTTATCAAGATGATGGCCAACGCAAAAGGCCAGTCAAGCAATATCTTGTGAGTCGCAATGTCCCAGTGTCCAGCTGAACTCTACTAATTATTTTCAGGCCACGAGAGAACTTGACGAACCTGAAAGGCAAAATCTCCACTCAGGTCTGGGATAAACTCGCCCGAGCCAGAGGCGCACACCTTAATGCGATGGAAGGCCTCCCAATGTTTGCCGCTGCAATGGTAAGAGATTTCCTTCTATCTTGCTGGGAACGAAATATGTCACATACTAACTACTATGGTACTAGTTGGCGGGAAATCTGGCTAAACTCCCGGCCAAAGATCTCAACTACATGGCCCTTGACTATCTTGCCGTGCGGGTACTGTACACCGCGGTCTACATGGGAGTTAAATCTGAGCTGGGGAGCTATCTCCGCACTGGTATTTGGGCTTGGAGTATTTCCATTCCGATTTGGGTGCTTATTCGCGCGGGAAAGGCTGTCAACGCTGGTGATCCGCTTTGATCGAGTCGTTACTGGGGTAGTTACTAGTTTCATGTGTAGGTAGACGTTTGTTTAACCAGTTCTGGACTTTGCACTGTTATTTTTGAAAAATTGTTTAATCAACTCGGTGAAATTGATTTAACCCTTAATCGCCAATCTTGCTTTGCCTCTGTTTTTCCTAGATCGATTACTTCCCTCAACCACCCCCGTGTCGAATGCCCACCACCACCGCTCAAAAACAAGTTGGCCTATTTCCCATGTTCCTGGTTCAAACGGGTTCTGTCCGGTAATCGTCACGCCTTCGCCACTGTCATCTTCCATGTCGTAAACGAATCGTACAAGGCCCATCGGGTCCTGTGCATTGCCCGGCCGCATGTGGACAGGGAGGTGAAAGACTTGTATTAATTTGTCCCGGGCATTAGGCCAAGGTAGCAGGTCCAATAATGGATGGTGGGCGATCGAACGTTGGGTCTGAGTTGGCTGTAAATGCAAGGGGAGATCGGTGAGATCGACTTGTGAGCTTGAGTTTGTGGGCGACGGCCTTGAAGTTGACAAGCCAGACTCCAGGGCTGGAGGTGAGAGGGAGATGTCGGAGCTGCTTGAGGATGATGGTTGATAGAATGGGCTTATTGCCGCAATGTCCCATATAATGTCAGAGACTTTGAGCTGCGCAGCAACTCTCATAGCAGCGTTGAGAAGGGTCAGAGATGGAACTTCGAGGGTGTGATCATCTGGAAAAGTGAAAAAAGTGGTGTCGTAAGCTTGGAGCTCTTCGGAAATGTCGTGGCCGCTGCCTGGAATTGCGGGAAGTTCAAGTTGCTCATCAAGTTCGCTCAGACTTCCGGGATCTGGCTCAAGATCGAGAACTGGCATGTCAAAAAAAGACCCAAAGGAGTCTGTTTCAGAAAGAACAAGGCTTCTCCATGCGTCTGAGTCATCGTGTTCTGCTGCAACTGACGGGAGGTCTTGGTTTGAGGGTCCCGATTGATCCGAGGTTGGTAGAATGAATGGCGTATTTTCTTTGGCAGTTTGATGATATTCTTCAAAGACCGCAGGTGAGTATGAGAAGGACAGTTGGCCTAATGACTGGCCCTGATGTTCCAAAGTCGACATGGGCGTGGCAGAAGCATCCCTGGCTTCGGGAGAGATTGCCATCGACAAAGACGGTGACTTTCCAGGGTCATTTGCTCGAGATTCGAGAGCCTGTAGGCGCTCCCTCTTCTTTTTCCCTATGCCATCTATTAACTGCATGTTCGACAAGTCTGGAGGATAATATACTGTATCTTCGCTGCGCTAGGACATTTAGCACGCGCTTGCGCTCTGCAGCATCCTCATCCAGCGTGGGAGCCACAAGGGCCTTCGTTGCGACTTTTCTGGGCATTAAGTAGAGACTTTCCTCGAAGTTTAAAAGTTTGGAAGTAAAAAGTAGCCAGAGTCGCTGGTAATGCGATGGTGGATGAACAGGTGTCGTCCACTGAGGTTCGCCACGGAGTTGCTGCGTCGAAGGGAGCTTGGCGCTCGTATTTGAACCCCAACTTACGTTGCCTTTCATACCTCCCGGACCGTTTGTGGAATTTTCGCATTCTATTGTCAGCTTTCAAAATTTGATAGAAATAGGATGAAATGAATAAAGCATTTGCTTCAAAGTGTTCCACCAACATTATATCAGCGAATGCACGGCCGATGAGGTTTGGGACTCATGTTTTGGTCCTTGCTTTTGGGGAAAGCATATGTTGTCGGCGTAAATCTCGATTCAACCCCATCCTTACGCTTGCAGACACAGGGATCTGTCGTCAAGGTTTTGAAACCGATCTTAGTGCTTTCTAACCTTAAGATATTTCCTGGAGATGAGAAGGGCAAACCCATTTTCATCAAGCGATGGAATGACCATCTCCGCATCCCGACATCCGCCATCGTTGCCTTTGTAGTACGTTGAATCGGTAATGTTGAACGACCGACAGTTACTGAGCGATATATGGAAGAAGGAAGAATTTTCGGAAAGTGTGATATGTGTACTTACCTATCAGTAGTTATTTAGTGTTGAATGTAATGAACGGGGCTTCACAAACTGGCATCGCATCACCGGATTTCGACATCGGAACCTCGCTGTGAGGATACTCGGAGATGACGAAAGTTCAAGATACGATCATCAGGAACCATCTAGTAGGATTCAACGAGAGGATCAAGCTTGGAGGGAAGGGAGAAGAGGAAGAAGGAACTAGATATTGGCGAGAGAGGCAGGGAGGTAAGGTAGAAGAAGATATTGGATTTATGTGATGGAAGATCAAATTCTCACGCTATATCTATCTATCTAGTGACAGATGGCACGAAAGATATGCGCAATTGACAAAATAAAAGCAATGAGCAATGCAATGCAAACAAGGATAGATTCAGATAAGCCCGCAATTCAGCTTCTCCTATCCCACATATGGACTTTCCTAGAGGAACCAATTACTCCCCTAGACCATAAGGGTCTACGTGCCAAGACATTCACTTCTTAGGAATATAGCCATGATAAGACCATACCATTGATCTCCTTCAGTGACCGATTTCGCGATTCATGAGGCTCGTTGGTAGATACAAACAGGTGGATGGAGGCCGGGACGGATGCCCAGACCACAAGGCACCAAGGAAATCAATGCAAGAAGTACAACTCTGTGACTCGAGCTCTAATACTTCTTTTAATACGAAATGGATACTTTCGACTCATTCTGAGTTCATAAAGGTGAAAAGACGAGAAGGGAGCTTTAGAGGCTATCTAATAGATGCCCAGCCTGAAGAACGCTAGCATGCGTAGTATTCACCCTGAGAGAAAGACTACCTAGCAGCCCAAGGTGCTACTAGTACTAGGCTAGTACTGATTATTTTTTCTACACCCATGGAAAAAAGGAAAGTTAAGGGTCCTATACTAACATAAAAAGCAATGACATCCCACCATACTAGCTTATAGTGCCACAAATCATAGTATTATGCGTATAAGTTCTATCTTCAATTTTGAGGTCGAACCAGACTTAAACACCAAGCTCCTTCTCAATCCCCCACACACCTGAATGTATTCTGCAAAGGAAGTTGAAGTTGATGAATGGTTTCGGCAGTGATTGTAGTTGATTGTAGTGATTCTCTTTGTCTCCGCCTTGGCAACTCCAACTCCGCCCCACCTCTGCACATCCACCAACATCCTCCTCCTCAATCCTCAACCACTTTGCCGCCCTCAGCAAGGCAAACAGCAATTGAAAACAGCCAAAAAGGACAGCTGTCATAGTATAAAACTACTTAACAGTCCACCAACCTCCACCGCGAAAGGAAACATATCCATCGCAGTATCAGACGCTATCTGCCCCTCATTTTCTGCGGCAGTTGACAGCTTCAAGCCGCATCAATGGCAGAAGGAAAATATGCCAACGACCCGGAATGGGAATCCATCACACCCATCCAGCTCGACGATGGCTCCGACTCCGGCGCAATGCCCCTGGCATCCATCGCCTATCCATCCGAGTACCTCGAGGCAACCTCGTACCTGCGTGCCGTCATGGCCGCGAATGAGATGTCGGAGCGCGCTTTGCGATTGACTGAAGATGTCATCTCCCTCAACCCCGCCCACTACACTGTCTGGTAAGTGTTTCATTCCGGGAAAGCTTTTTTTACGGTTCCATCTCTGCTAACACGAGCAAGGATCTACCGCGCCAAGATTCTTTTCGCCTTGGAAAAGGACCTCCTGGAAGAACTAGAGTGGCTCAATGGCGTTTCTCTAAAGTATCTCAAAAATTATCAAATCTGGTACGTAAAATTGGAGTACTGGGTTAAGTTTGGGTTTGAGTGCCTTGTAGGAGATCTCCGAGATCTCCATTGTCTTCAACCCCTCTCTACCGGAGATATGCTTCGGCATTTTCACTCTAGTAGCAGCAGAAAAGCTAATACCAAATCAACAGGCACCACCGCCAAGTCCTAATGGCCTCAAAAGCGCACTTCCCAACAATCCCGACCAAAGAACTAGACTTCCTAATGGAAATGTTCGCCCAAGACTCAAAGAACTACCACGTCTGGACATACCGCCACTGGCTAATCCGACACTTCAAGCTATGGGATTTACCCCGCGAACTGGAAGACGTAGAATCACTCATAAAAGCCGATGTCCGCAACAACTCCGCCTGGAATCATCGGTACATGCTTCGATTCGGACCGCGCGAGGACGCGCCCGCTGCGGGGATGGCGAATGCGGGTTCCGCGTTGAGCACGGCGGATGAGAAGGGCGTTTTGACTGTTGTTGATGAGGACCTTGTTGATTTTGAGTTGGAATTTGCTAAGGCGCAGATTGTTCGGGCGCCGGAGAATCGCTCTCCTTGGTGGTATGCTCGTGGTGTGTTGAGGGCTGCTGGGAGGGGGGTTGGTGAGTGGGAGGGGTTTGCGGGGAAGTTTGTTGATACTCATTCTGGGGATATTAGGAGTAGTCATGCTGTTGAGTGGTTGGCGGATGTTTATGCCTCGGGTGAGGGGGTCAAGGCTGTTGGGATGTTTACGCTGTTGAAGGAGAAGTATGATCCTATTCGGAAGAATTATTGGGATTATCGGATTCAGCAGGTTGTTGTATGAGAAGTATCACTATGATGATGATGGGATAAATTTATGAGTTGAAAACTTGAATATGATTGCAAATGAGTTCCATTAAAGATCTTCTTTTTTCTAAAAACGATATGCAGTGTGATCTTGTATGCAAGCATCCCCCGGGAGAGACAGAAATGAAAATGAAACATTTGACAAGAATAAAAGGAAGAGGAAAAGAAAGCCATGAGGTAAAGTGAAGTAAAAACAAGAAAAAATGGTGTATCTCAAAACAAAAAACAAAGATCTTTGTAAATCATGATCATAATTAAACCCATCCTTGAGCCAACATATCGCGGTATTCGGATGCCATCCCGATGGTCACATTACTTCCACCACAAACAACAATAACAACACGGCTTTGTTCATTCAGGTCAGGTACAAGTTGCTTCAACTTGGACTGAAGTTCGGGGGTCGACGAGGTGAGCTGGGCGACCTCCGGCTCCGCCTCAGGGTCAGTCTCGTTATCCGTCGATGAGTATCGGTCATCCCCGTAACCTTCATCACGCTGCTCACCGTCAGGACCAGGACCCCTCTTGCGCTTCTTAGAGCTTTGGCCCCCAGCCACGGGGTTCGCCGAAGCAGCGGTGGTGGCGGCGGCTTCAGCAGCAGCGGTGTAAGCATCGCCGACGGCCGCCTCGACACAGACACCACAAGCAAGCTCGACGAGGAGGCGCTCATCATCTGCAAGGCGGAGGACACCTCGGGCAGCCTCAGCATCTGTAAGAACGGTGCTGTGGACCTTGATTCCGGGAGGGGGAGCGACGGCGTATTGGAAGGTGGTTTCCGACACTCGGATGGCTCCGAGAGAGGTGGCTTGGGAGGTGATCTTAGGGAGGGAGACAAGGGTGTTCTTTGCGATGGCGGCGGCAAGCGAGTCGGTGCCGTCCGTCTCAATAGCGAGAAGGTGAATCGGGCGTGGCTTGGAAGATGTTGGACGAGTGTAGTTTTCTGTTTCGGCGTTCGAGACGTCCATGTAGCAGTGACCGGTGCTGGATTGGCCATCTTGGGCAATGGCCTTCTGGGATCGTCGCTTCTCAAGGCCCATTACCAGTCCGTTGAGGAGACCGCCACCTCCGACACTGCAGAGAATGGCATCCAGAGGAAGCGCCCGCCCGCGGTAAACGTCCTCTTCATCGGCGTTGGCAGCGACGGGGAGTTGCTTCTCCAGCTCGTCGATGATGGTGCTGTTTCCTTCCCAGATGGGCTCGTTGTCGAAGGGGTGAAGGGCGATGTTGGCAACCTCCGGATCCTCCTCAGAGCGTTGCTTCATGATAGTCTCCTTCATATAGGAACCCGCCTCGAAGAAGTTGTCACCGTGACGAAGGACATCCGCAGCGCCGGCGGAGTGCAGCTTCTCAACCATCAGAGGCTTGGTAGATAGAGGCACCACAACAGTGCAGGGGTAGCCCAGACTGCGAGCAGCACAGACAGCTGCCAGACCAGCGTTTCCACCGGAAGAAGCGTAGAAGTGGACTCGACGGTTGGCGTATTCGGGTTTGCGAAGATGGGATAGAATCTGGTTGCCCATCGCACGGGACTTGAAAGAACCACTGGGCTGGACATTCTCCAGCTTCAGGAAGATACGGCATCCAGCCGCCCGGGAAAGGCAGGCGGATTCGACGAGAGGAGTCTCAATCCATGGTGTTTTGAAGGTCGGCTTGTAGTCCTCGGCGGAAGGCATGATGCTCCCCATTTTGTTGAAGTTGGGGGAGGAACAACCGGGTTGAAAAAAAGGACTCGAGAATTCGGTCTGTAGAAGGGACACAGGTAGTGTCAAATATCCAAGACAATGATCCAAAAATAGGAAGTTGTTTGGATGAAGTATATGAAGCTTTTACACGGCTGATGAAGCTGTGAGATAAGATGGGAGGAGAGGGGGCAGGAAGGAAGAAAAAGAAGAGAAAGGACGAGGTTGTAGACGAGTAAATCACCTTAACAATGAATAGAATTCGAGGTAGTATACAAATAATACACGGTGTTTTGATATACAATGGCGAGCCCTAAGGTTCTCAGGGTTGGTTTTCCGACGGGAAACGGGAGTAAGTTTCCCGTCCCGACGACGCCGGGGGAAATTGATAGCAGACCTCCACGTCCACCTTGGGGCATCCACGGTTCTGGCCCATTCTTTCCCGCTGATAACCTTGCGGGCGGTGCCAATCACGGACCCATCGGTGATGACATTATAGGGTAATCGGTCAAACCTGGCCAAAGATGGTGTAGTAGACCCGGGAAGTCTTCTCGATGGAGTTGTTGCGCCTGGGCGGAGACGTTGCAAATCTTTATTCAGATGGGTCACATTCTCGGCCATGATTGGCTTGAAGGACATTCTTCTTATCAAATCGAATGTTCCTCCCACGCAACTTTTAGTCCTCCGTGAGGAGGGGAAGGAAAAGATAGCCCTTCTGGACATTCTGACCGTAATCTTGGTCCGAGCCATAGACCGCTGCTGCAAAGGACCGCTTGGACGGATTGGACGTGTCTACGCGAAGCATTTCAAGCAGTTCCTGTGACTTTCCAGGCATGAACGGCTGCAGGAGAATAGCGGTGATACGAAGTGATTCCGCCACGTTGTAGAGAACCCATTGAGGATCCGGTGTTTTCCACGGCTCCGCCGCGTGGAAGTATTTGTTAGTCTGATCGGAGGCGAAAAAAAAGGTTACTACTTGTCTCCGATGGTCTTAGGTGCGGGGAGAGGGGCAATGATTCTCCATACCTTCTCGATTATGCTCATAATTTCCTGTAGCGCGGCACGGGGGTTCAAGCCGGTCATCTGCTCGGCAACCCTCGGGGGCGCTTGCACCAACATGACCTGGTGTTCCACATCGGCTGGGGATGGGGCTGGGAGCTTATTAGATGTGGCGGCTTGGATGTACGAGCCCAGTTTTCCCTTCGCAACTCCAATGGTGCGACTGGCGAGATTTCCGATTCCCCCTTGCAGCCATTTCTTATAGTCACGCGTGATGAAGGAATTATCGTAATCGGCGTCGTTGGCGAGACCGCCCTGATAGGCCAGGAAGAATCGCATGCCGTCCACGCCGAACCGGTCAATGGCGAAGAACGGGTTCACCACATTGCCCGTAGATTTCGACATTTTCTCGCGATTCATTGTCCAATGCCCGTGCACGAGGACGTTCCGGGGCAAGGGTAGGTCCAGGGCCATGAGGAAGGCAGGCCAATAGACGCAGTGGAACCTAAGCTGATCAGCTGCAAGTCGGGTTGGGTTGGGTCATAGCGTGCGCCTACCGAACGATGTCCTTTCCGACTACTTGAACATTTGCTGGCCAGATTGATGTCTTTTCCTGCCCCGGAGGGAAAGGATATCCTGCTCGGGTCAGATAATTGACGAGCGCATCCAACCAGACATAGATGGTTTGCGTATCGTCGCCGGGAACCGGGATACCCCAGGTCAGGCGCTCCGCCGGCCGAGAAATTGACAAGTCTTGCAACCCGGAAGAAACCGACTGGATCAGTTCAGTTGCATATGTCGAAGGTGTGATGAAGGAGTCGGGTCCAGGTCTCTGATACAGCTCGAGGAGACGGTCCTTGAAGGCCGAAAGACGGAAGTGATAGTTAATTTCAGATGACCACTCAACCTCTTTTCCTGTTTCGATCGATACCATGCGTTTTCGGCCTGTTGATGGATCGAGGGAGTTCTGGACTTGTGTTTGCGGGTAGAATGTTTCGTCGCTGACCGAATACCATCCCTCGTGCTTGGAGGTGTAGATATATCCCCGGTGTTTCAGCATTTCCTGTGACTGTTAGCTTTGCCCAGCGCCCAACGCCCAGCTCTACAGAAACCCCCAACGTACCCAGAAATATTGAACAGCCTCGCGATGTTCCGGATCTGTTGTTCGAATAAAATGGTCATGGCTAAGGTTCGCAGCCTTCGCAAGAGACTTTTATCTTCATTAGCACGGGATAGGGTACTAGTCGTCTTCAGCGCCACTGGGTATGCACACCTCGAAGGTTCGGCAGTTCATGTCGCAAAATGCTTGTGTATCCATTCCAGCTTCGAGAGCGGCTCGTTGGATCTGCCGTTAATGTCAATAGATGACCCACGAGCGGATACAAACGTGCAATCCGTATATCCTGTTCTATTCTCACCTTCATTCCATGCTCATCTGTGCCGGTCAACAATTGGGCATCGCTGTCGCCGAGGAGGACCTGCCATCGCTTCAAGATATCGGCCATGACCATGGTGTATAGATGGCCGACATGCGGTGCTAGTAGAGAAGACAGTGTTAGGCTCGGCTTTTTCTTGGAGTAGCTCTCGTTGTTTATCTGGGAAACTGTACCGGCATTGACGTAGAAAATTGGCGTGGTGACATAGTATGGTTTCTTGGGGGTGTTCGTGGTCGGAGTTGTCGCGACTCCGCGGCGCAGAGGTAGAGGCCGAGCACTGCCAACTCTGCAAGTCGAGCAAGTCCACGGTCGGACATTGAAAAGCTGCGTCGCCCTGGAAAGGGAACGCAGGGGCATTCTGGAGGCCATGATGGTTGTAGAGGAAAGAAGCCATGAGGCATCGGAGGGTCGCATGTTATTCCGCATCGCCGGATGGTCCAAGCTCCACTCCGCAATCTTTTTCTCTTTCACTTGACACTCTCTCTTTCACCATTCCACTTCCCCACACCTCTACCCTTTTTCGCCAGGACTGTGCCTTTGGATAAAACCGCCCTTCTGATTCTTGCTCTCTGTACTTTCTTTATTTATATACCCCGAAGACCCGCCTCCTGCGATCCCGCGACCCTTTCTCAACTACACCAACCACCGTCGCAATGGCTACTGCTACAGACGATACCCTGACCAAAGTGTCCACTGAAGGTTCGTCAGACTCGTCATGAGCCCGTGTTGGTCTTTATAACTGATTCATTTCTCCTAGGCGCTACTGAATTTGTCCAATCCTTCTACGTCGCACTTCAATCAAACCGCCCGTCAATCGAACTGTACTACGCCGCCCAACCTACAACCATCCTCTTCAATGGAAACCAAGTAGCAGACGGAGCTGCTGTTCAGGAAATCTTCACGAATCAAATGCCTACCGCGAAATACGAAGCCCAGTCATTTGACTGCCAAATTATCAACCGCGCATACCCCTCCACCACACCCAACGGCCCCAAGCCTCCCTCCGAGATGACCGTCAAGGACATGTCCATCTTGGTGATGGTCAGTGGTCATGTTCGATACGGTGACGGTTCTGACCTACCCCAGCGTGGCTTCAGCGAAACCTTTGTGCTGATCCCGAACCCGACCTCGGATAAGGGCAAGCGTCGCAAGGAGTGGCTCATCCAGAGCCAAAACTTCCGACTGGTGGTATGATTTTCATTCGTGGTGAACGTGCACTCGCGCGAAAAAGAACAAGAGGAAGAGGAAGAGCTTGCGAGGTCGCGGTCACGGCCACGGTCGCGAATTCAATTCCGCCCGACACCATGCCGCTACGGAGAAAACCATACATTGGACGCGGGGAATTCGGAACTTGCTCAAAGATGGAACGGACAGTGGATATCATTCATGTGTGTACATCAGGGAAGGCAAGCAAGAACAAAAAAGGACAAGGACAAGGATATCTTGGATGGCCATCCACTATTGCTGTGACGCGGCCGACTTGGAAGTGCGCGGAATGCGCAGATTCGCCTTGACTCTCTCCAACAACTCTTCCCGCGTTGCGTTCTCATTTGGCAAAAGTCCTCTCTGTGATGAATTGTTAGATTGCATGTTACAACATCTTTGGACGGCCCCTTGCCCTTGGGTGGGTGATGATATATAGGGACATACCGCACGAAGCCATCTTCGCATCTCGTCCGCGGTCCAGTTTTCAGGGTCTGTGGATGTTAGTTAAATTCATTCGGGTGCAGTAAGATATTGACTGACTGCCTTGGGGATCATCTTCAGCAGGAAAGACATCGGTGCCCCAGATGGACCATGCCGCCACTGCGGTTACCATACCTGCGAAACCTGTCGAAATGTGTTAGATTTGGGTGCCTTTTTGTTATTAGAGATATATCAAATAGTGTAATGCATTACCAAGGAATAAGTTCTGTGTTTCAACGTTAATATTGATGAGTGAATGAGGTTCATAGAAATTGGTTGCGTACCTTGGAGTTGAGAGCTCGATCTAGTTGAGTGGGGGCCATGTTGACGGTGTTTCCAGGGGTGTTGACTATTCGAATGGAGAAGTAGAGGGGTTTAGGAAAGAGGAAGGTAGATTTCAGGTATTAATACTTTAAGAATCGTGGAAGCCTATTCTGGGTAGCTACTTGTAGCAAATAACTAGCAAAGGACAGGTCGACAGTTAACTAACCAGTTTACCAGTTGGTCGTTCACCGCCACCGCCACAGTGGATCCTGGCTTCTCCATGATTTACTTCTACATCTACTTCAAACTTCAAACTTCAATTTCAATTTTAGCGGGGCACCACGAATTTTACCCTGGACGTTCTAGGTATTTAAATTTTAACTTCTCATGTTTGATGAGGTATCACTGATTCACAGATTGTTTATTCAAACTGTTTGAAGCAGTACTAAGTAACTGGAAATTTATAAACTCTGCGAGGAAAGCCAAAGGTAATGGGTTAGAGACCCAGATTACTCACAAGAGAATATAAACGTCACCAAGGTAGTCCACACTGGGATAAGGCTTCCGGTAGACATGACAGAGTCCAGTGCCCTCTTCTTAATATATGGAGCGGTATTTGTTTCCGTTGCAAGCATCGTGAAAAGTTGAAGCTCTACACATGGGTTGGTAAGTCACATTGGAATTCTTGGAAACTTGGAAACTAAAAAAGGCACGGCTGATTCCTGACGGAGATATCAAAGCCCTCGTTGGGGAGTTTGATGTAAGCTTGATGCCCCTGTCCAAAGATACATTACACCATTGATGGCTATTAAGATCAGATACCGAGGTATAGCATTGTAGACTCAGAATGATGAGTCTTTCTCTGGACTCGCCAATTCAAAAAAATCTGTAGAATCTTAATCAGAAACAACTTGAATATTCTAATAGCGGATTAATTCATTGTTCCACAGCTTCTTTGATGGATTTATCGTTCAACTAAATTCTCTCCCTTAACACTGACTGTCGATTAGGGGAGCACGCTGTGATTCTAAGTAGACTGCGGTAAAATGGCGGACCGGTTTGTAGATCTGGCAACCACAACCCAAAATTGCCGCGGTTGCTGCTGGTTCCACAGCCAAATCCTGAAGAACGTTGTAAGCAACAGTAGTGAACTAGTAACCTTGGAAGGCAACCCCTATCCAACAGAAGTTACCAAGTCTACGTAATGACATACTAGTATAACTAGTAGGACTCAAATACATTGTTTCCCCTTCTCCTTACTACCTTTCTTCTGTATCTTGCAACCTCCGCTCCCTACAACATCCTATACTTATACACTACTGTCACCTCATCTACCTCAATGGCTGACATGCTCGAGGCCATTCTTTTCCTCACCTCGATCACATTCATTATCGCCATGGGCCATTCGGCGATCCAAGCGTGAGTTCTATCCTGTCCGACTTTCTCTCGTTTCCTCCGGAACATGGCTGGAATTTCCGGAATGTGATAGGTATGCTTTCTATAGACGGTATCGCGTTCGATTGCAGATCTCGAATAAAACACCCTCGCTTCACGCTCGAGATTTAGTCGACATGGTCCCGGATACCATCCCACTGATCTCCAGCCCGGAGCCTTTGGCACATTCACGGCAAGATACAGTGTTAGGGAGTCAGCGATGGCCAGACTATTGTGATCTGCGGAGGTCATCGTACACGCGCCCGATACCTCGGAGCATGAGCATCAGCATACATCCGAGGCAACACCCGAACCTGAATTCCAATTCGGGGACATATTCAGCTGGGCATGAGTCACCTCCGCCCACTCGGCCATTCACCAACTTCGGGGCAACCTTTCATCCTCATCCCCATCCATATCCTCCTCTCAGTGTTAACGGGGTCAGCCATCCGTTTGATAGACTCGCCACACCGGATACCGTCAGCCACTCCCCCAGCCACACCACGTGACACAGGGCTAAGCGGGCAAACCCTAAACCCAATCTGATCCACACAATTTCCCGCTGTCGTCAGTGATTCGAGCCTCTCCATCGCATCATCACCTGCATCAAACCGCCATTATGCCTTCCGAAGTCTCCGATATCAAGCAGTTCATTGAGATCTGCCGCCGCAAGGACGCCTCCTGTATGTTTCGTCCCAACTCTACCTACCCGAGACCTCCCCCATGGGACAGCTCGGTGGATCGCCCGGAGATCAACCGCTGACACTTCCCTTCACTTTAGCTGCCCGCATCAAGCGCAACCGCAAGTCCCAGCAGGTCAAGTTCAAGGTTCGCTGCCACCGCAACCTGTACACCCTTGTCCTCAAGGAGTCCGACAAGGCCGACAAGCTCAAGCAGTCCCTGCCTCCTTGTACGTCATCCCCACACATTCCGTTCCCCGCGATTTCCCAAAACACGCCAAAACATATCAACTACCTCAATTGAAGCTGTTCATGAGGTAGCTTGATATACACAACACCTTGCTCGGACTTCTCTATCGCAATTGAAGCTTCTACTAACCCCTTCTCTTTCTCTCCAGCCCTCAAGGTCGTCGACGTCTCCAAGGGAGACAAGAAGAAGTCCCTGTAAATCCATTAAACATGGAATGAACAGAGGACCGGAGTGTGGTGCGATTGGTTGTTGATGCATACAATGCCAACTGTTGGAGGATTACCCGGACCGGACATGATCTCTCTACGAGCCGACACGGGGATAGATGGCTTCCTGCCGCCGGATGTATCTGTGCTGTGGTGGTTTCAATTCCCCGCGACTTGACTGATGAGGTGAATTTCTCATTGATCGAGACGACTCGCTTTCGGACGCACTCGAGGAAATTCTTTCGTCGGAGCTTTTTTGCTGTCCATTTACACAATCAAACAAAAAACAGTTGAAACATCCTTAGCTGGATTTTTTACCTGGCCTTTCGCGTATGCGCCGAGGCAGTTTTTATCCATCACCTTCCTCCTCGCATCTCTATGCTCCAGTTGTAGATGTAGCACCTGTCGTAGTTTGCGCAATGATTAAGGTATTCTCGACTTTCAGAGTAGAAAGGCATTGTCCGCCCAATATCGTATGTGGCGCTGGTGGCGCTGGGTTGAATGCTCCAAAGGGCTTTATTCGAACAAAGCTTTCTCACCTCCGATTCCTTTCACCTGATAATACCTTGTACATCTCGACCATGGTTCTCGACAAAGATATGATTCAAATGATTCGCTTGGCTCTTTGTTCGCAAAGTCTCAAGGTAAGCGCTTCATTGTCGCCTTTGTACTGCCGTTGAAAGTACAAGAGCATGAATGTCTTAGTTGCTTCATGGCTTGACACAAAGACTGTGTTTGCATAAAGCTGGCCTCGGTGCCCATCAAGCAGCTGTTTGCCTGCCACATTCATTGCGACCTTGCAGACTCACCATCATGGATTCCATCGATCTTAGCTGGCTCGATACTTACGCGCCAGGATACAAACCCAATTACTCCCATAGCCCCTCCAACACCACGGATTGGCTGTCAACCCAGAGCAATGCCTCTTACATTAGGCCCGCTCAACCTCCTCAATTCTCAACCTGGCTACCAGGTACAATGGCGAAGTTACCCCTGGAACTAGTCTATAACATCCTCGACGAATTACTAATCGGTGACACCAACCGACTAACTCATGCAGGTTTACATGGCCTCCTCAGCCTTCGCGCAGCAAGCAATCATACGAGAGCGATGGTCACCTCGTATATGCAGAACGATATTATACTAACTTATCTTCGACAGCAACTCCTTGATCAAAAAGATCCTCGCTGTGTCAAGTGGTATCAATCCCACCCAGAGGCCTTTATGGCGCTATTCGACCCTTCAAGCTCACACATAAGCCCTGCGACCACAAAAGAGCTCCTAGGAAGCGACATTATCACTGATATAATTGTCGACGACTGCCCCGAATGCTTCGAAACCCTTTGCAGAAGCATTGACGGTCTCGGATCAGCAGACGCAGGCTGCAACGAGAACGGATGGACATTCATCAGCATCGCCATCCGATCCGGCTCTTACAGAATGCTACAACGGTTCTTTCTCTCAGCTTGCAGTCCATATGGATACGACCCGCCCAGTCTCGTACTGATGTCCTCAGCAAACTGCGTAGAATCAGGACCCACCATTCTCGGGATGCTGGCATATCAGCAGGACCCGGAATTCGCTGAGAAGGTCCTTGATTTAGTGGGACCCATCGTTCTTCAGGTTAGCAGGCCTGGTGCATTGGCATACGCTTTCGCTTCTAGGGAAAAAGACATGCTTTGCAAATATATCACCCCTCGTGCTGGGGAATGGCTAACCCATCTAGGTGTCAAGTTGTTGGAGCGCACATTATACAGCAGTACCTCTCCCCGTCATTCTATGGGCGCCTGGCACGCTGCCGTGCACAATGGGCCTGAATTTATGAAATACTTGTATAAATCTAGCCCCAAACGCCTCATCTTCTCCGGTAGTCTCCGGGGCGCAATGCCGATCGATCATGCTGTTTGGGCTAATAGACTCGACTCCTTTAGGTGGCTGTTTGCCAAGTATCAACTGTTGGAAATCGACTCCTACAGGATGGCAATCGAGAGACTGTTGCGGATTGTTGCAAATCACACATCGCCCGAGAGCGAAGTTATGCTCGAGGAGATTCTTGTTGGGCCAGGGCCGGATAAGGATAATTTCTACGTGGCTGCGCTGCTTTTCAAGAATATTGCCCTTGGGTTGAAAGAAGCGGTAATGAAACAGTCTGTTCGCTCAGATACGAACCAGAATGATTTGGATCGTTTCAGAGACGAACATGAGCAGACAGCTGTTCGGAAATGTCTTGCTATATCTAGGGTCTTTTTTAACACTGGTCTTCCAATGAGGGTACTTACCAAAGCACAGGCCAGTGCAGAACATTTCGATGCGGTTCTTATGGCGAAACAATTGGGGTTTGAGTATCTGGAGAGTACTCTTTACTTTTATCATCGGGTTTGAGTGTCTCATCTGTTTGTATTAATGTAATGGTTGCTAAGTTGTCAGGCTAGAGACCTGTGACTAGGCAAGGGTATCGGACGGTAGAGGTCAGATTGAGCAGTTGATACACAGAACTGATTATTGAAGAGATCAAGAATCCTGAATACTTGTGGGATCTTAAATACATTAGGGTTCGGGTGGATATCGATATGCAGGCGACTCGAAGGGGATTCGGCTTCGGATCGACGTCGAATGCCTGAGGTGTTGTATACTCCGAATCCCATGACAGAGAGGGTATCCTTGGTAGTAAATTTCGATCCGCCTTGCAGCTCTTTCTAACAATTTTGCCTTTTTTACTTCCCAATACAACTAACGCAACCATGTCCAACACTTCGTCAACACAGCTCCAGAGCATAATTAAAAATATTTCGGAGTACGTTCTCTGCGATAATTGCGAAGCTTTACTAAATAAGAGAAGATGACGTGAAGGAGATTACACCGATTTCAAAATTATTTGTAATGGAGTCGATCTCGACGTTCATAAAGTCATACAATGTTCGCAATCTCCTGTCTTTCGAGCTGCTTGCACCGGCAATTTCAAGGCAAGTTATCTCTTAAGTCAGTCATTCTAGAAACACTTCAGTGTCAAAAATCTCTTGGCATGTCTTATTCAACAAGGCCAGAAACTTTGACACCGCAACATGGCATTGAAGGCTATTTAATAATAAAAAAAACATGTAGATTACTTTATATACGATATTTGTAGAAAGATCTTAAGTAACATTGACTGGGACATAAGCATAAATGAAGACCATGGCTCTTATATCCGATCCTTCGGCTCAATAAACAAAGCATCCGTCTTGATCGCCTCGACCTAGTCTTGAGAAACCTTTCCTGGAATCTGGAGAGAACCCTTTAAGACAACCTTGCGACCTTCAACCCTATCAGGCTATGACGAAGAAGCATCGGAGCTTTCGGTGGAACCGACTGGAGATAGGACGTGTTCAAGTAGGCAGTGACGGCTGGTTCGCAACAACAATCGGTAAGATTACGGTCCATCAATAGGGCAATGTATCCGCCGAACAATTTCCTATTGTAGTAGCACATTTGTTGTGTAGGGCTCAAAAACAGAAGAGACTCAACCTCCTGCCCTAGAGGATGGGGCTTGAACGTGCGATGATAACCCTGCAATAATGAATTTATCATTTCGTTTTGATGTTCGTGGGAATCAGGCGTAGAGTATAACTTTGGAATATTAATACAGTACTGTACGTAGACGGCAAGTTAATGCCTGATTGTTCAGACTCACATGTGTGCGATTGGTTAATTTGATGCATGCATCGTAAGAGGATGCCGGAATTGCTTCGCCAATGATCGGTATTCGCGAATGGTTCGATGAAAAAGAGAGAGCATATATTGTCGCTTTATGATTCCGTACATCTTTGTTGCGAAGTTTGTGAGGACGAAGAATAGTTGCACACCGCAGATTTCCATATACTGGCTTGGGACATTTATGTAGGAGCTTTTCGCAAGGGCACCATCTCTACCTGGTAGATTCATCCTTTTCCCTTCGCTGAAAGGTGGACCGCAGATGACAGGATAATCCGTTATGATTGTATGTTTGCTAAATCGTTCAATGGAAGAGTGCTCTAGGATGCGTTGAGCAAATACTGGATGACCAAAATTTGCATCTCAACACTCTTCGATTAACCGTCAACGCACGTTCAGGCCTTAACCAGTTCTAGCCACTCTTCTTAACCACTCTTCTTCTTGAGACCTGGTTTGACTGGAGGGGGCACAGGTGGTGAACTCCATCTTCACGGCAAAGACGGTCAGCTGGCTTGGCAAAAACAACGTCTTTGGTCACGCAAGATGCATTCGTTAGTTATCAGTAAACAAGACGACAAAAGCAACTAAACTACCAATGCGAAACTTGCCAAAGAAACCAATAGTAGTATTAGTCTTTCCATCTAGGATATGTTGTGTTTAGTAACACGTTGTATCAAAGATATATATTGTCACTAGGCCCATAAAATGTACACGACAAATATCTCTTTACATCAACAAACGACCTTTCTATTCTGACCTTCAAGTACGCAGAGATTTTTTCTAGTTCAAGACGTAGCGTTTTCTCGATAACGAAATGGAGTCTAAGATGCATTTGCAAGCACCGTATACAGGATAACCCTCGAATAAGTAACAGCGCTGTATGCCAGGACTAGGTGCATCACGTAGAGGCTGGGCCGCCCGGCAATTCACCGCACCAACCCTCTCCAATGGCCGAAGCAAATAAAAAGCAACGCCAAGAAAATTTCAGATGGCGATTTGACCAGAGTCTATCACCTATTAAAGGGGGCCTTCGAACGTCCCGGTCAGGGCATGGATGGTCGGTATTAGAGAAAGCAAGCCCAGTGAAACACAACTATATGGGAACCGGTACTGGGCTGCACAGATACCGGAATCCCAGACCAAAATGTCCACCAGAGTTCCGACAGCAACGACGGTAAAGGCAGCGAGGTATGCGAGCTGGAGAGAAGGCTGGGTGCGGAACAACAAAACCGCCAAAGGAATGGTTGCAGTCCAGATCAGAATTAGAGCGCCTCCAAACTCCAGCTTCTGCAATTTTACCGCATCATCGCCTTGGAACGCATGTAGAATACGATACAGAAGCGCCCGACATCGGTTTCCATACCGCGAAGGATAGAGAGGCTCTTTCAAACCCTAATCACATGATACAAGTAAATAACACGTTCTGTACATACCAGTAATAATACCAGTCCCTTTTTGTAGCTTGTAACACAGATACAAAGGTCTAAAATTAGCAGCCTGGAGTTTCTAGAGGATTCTAAACAAACGTAACAATCACCGCAAACAAAGCAACATCTGAACTGGCAAAGTGTCAACTTCTCCCTTCTGTATCTTGCTGTGGTTATACTGCAGCGCTTGATGCTTCCCGGGGGTCCATCCGGGGTCAAGGTGATAGGCAAGTCTTAACAGTAAGGTTTAGCTTCGGGATCTCCACCATTGCTTATCATCATGCTGCGGCTTCAAATCTTGTTCGTACTTCATACCGGAGACCTCTTTCATGTTTGTTCCTATGCGAAGGCATGAAGGACCCAACTCTTGCTCCCGTAAAAAGGTACAATTGAAGAGCAAATAGAATTTGAACTTTTATCAGCATAGGTACGAACTTTTTGTGATCAGCCCTCCACATTGAAGCAACAACCTTCAGAAAGTCGTCTTTTTTGAAATTGTATTTTAAGTTTTTTTTTGTTCACGGCTTTACCATCTTTGGTCAATGTATTTTTAATCTACTGCAGTTTATCGTCAACGTCGCCAGATCAAATTTGTCTGGAATGCAAACAGAAACTCACACTATATACTTCTTTTCGGTCTCGTTCAGGGACCTTATTTTTGGTGAAATCTTTGTATCAGTCTCTGCGCACGCCTTACTCGTTCTTACAGTTGGTTTTTCATTAATGTCGAGTCGGCCAACAGTAGAGTCGACATACCAGCGGATAAATCCCTTCACCATTTCATGACTTGGAGGAGCGCAGCCTTCAAATGTTTTGTAATCTTGATATCCGTTCTCTGGGTCAGCTGTAAAGCTAGGCAGAAGTCAGCCCCTCCTTTAATCAAGTTTTGGTAGTTTCAACCTACTCGAGCCAAAGATCAAGAGCTTCTTTGTGTAATTCTCTAGTCTCCGGAAGTTTCTTATCTTTGTTTCGAACTTCGTCTTGTCCTTTGAAAACACCGGGAAGATAACCATTCTTCTGCCGTTGGAGACGACGCCTTTCTTTGGCTGTATTATCACGCCTAGCAGGAAAGGCCTGTGGGCCCATATTCAGATATATGTCCGGCTTGGAGATCAACAGTCGACTTTTTCGAAGTGATTGGTTTTTGGCATAGACAAGTTGGTATAAAAAGAATAATTTATGGGGGAACGAAGGGGAATCGAAGCCAACCTTCATATTCAACAAACTCCAACTCACGAGAGTAAAAAGATAAAGGGAACAAAGGAAATTTACACAGCCTCATTTCTGATACGATGGGCAGAAATGCTGTTTTTTTAAACGGGAACATTCGGCTTGCTGGCATCAGCGCGCGAGTTGTCACAGAATAGAAATACCCTGAGATAAAAACAAATGCCAGATCTTTGTTGGATATGACGCCGCCATCAAGGAGCCGAAAACAAACGTCGTTCCGATGAGCAAAGTAATAGTCGTACCCAATTTACGTCTAGATTCTGACACTATTGGTCCCATCAATAGTGCCCGGGCTATTGCAAGACCGCCAATCAATGCGAATATTGGGCCCATACCGATTTTGGAATAGCTAGAGCCATACTAGGGCACAAACGCTGATTGGATGTCACAGCGAGTGCACTCTCTTAAGAAATCATGAGCAGGCGCGAGAAGGAAGCAGACAGACTACAGCTGTATTCTCTATCGAGGAAGTTCGCTTGAGCTCTATTATAGAGACGATTCAAGGTAGAACTAAATGATTAACGTGATATAGTAGCGCCTATTCCGACTGGTAAGGGGTTTAGGATAGTAAAAGTAGATAGTAGTAAAAGTAGATAGTAGGAAAAGGAGAGGGTAGTAAATAGAGAGGGTAGTAAATAGAGAGGGTAGTAAATAGAGAGGGTAGTAAATAGAGAGGGTAGTGAAAAAAGGTAGTAAAAGCAGAGAGCGTGAACAAAGACTAGTTTAGGGAGTAGGGCTAGAACCTAATAGGGTTAAGGGGGATAGTTTTACAACGAAACGCCACCCGCTTATTCTAACTTTTAATACCGAGGAACGAAGCCTAGTTATAACGTGCGCTAAGTGCTGAAATTTTATAGCTTAAGGCTATAGCTACGGTATTACCTAATTGTTCCTAGGGCTAATGGCTTCCTAGGATCTAATATCGTGCTTCTAGGATAAGAGTCTATTCCGTATTCTAATAGCCATACGCTTCGTCTAACGAATCTCGCGGGTCTGAGTTAGGAACGTTTAATTCGTTAATACTTTTAAGCGTAATAAAGAAACAATCTGCTAAATAGCTATCTCTAGTTACACGGCGTTTATCATATGTTCTTATATAATAATCGTACGAGAATAATCGTACGGGAAAGGGGGGCTCGGCAGCTAGGGCATTTACTAAGCGTACTTTATTTTATTTAGGAAGAAGTAAATCTTGCACCTATTCAGGACTTGTTCGCTTTATTTCGCTATATTAATAAATAGTAATACTAATATCTAAAGCGCTAGGCCGACCTAAGCCATTCAAAGTCACCTCGAAGACAAGAGATACACAGATTTTTAGAGAATAGCGACTATTTATGAGCTAGCATAATCCACAAATCTAGTCCAACTTTATGTCTTTATGGAGTAGAAGTAGGTTTAGGGGAATACTGTACTATAAGGTAGTTTACCCTAGGATCAAGAAACTTTTCTATCGGCGAAGCATACAACCCCAGCAGCACTAAGGCAACGGAAAGATCACTAGACTCTATGTCCGTAGCAAAAATCGGGCTACGGCATTTGATATAAGTGTACGTATAATTTATCAGAGGCAGGTTTGCGCAGTAAACGGAGACCTATCAAGTGTAGAAAATATGCGAGAATACGTTCATTTGCGTTCACAAGTACTCTCATAGAGCATAGACACTGTCGTTGGCCAAGATAATATATGTGCCCAAGAAGGTCCTAGATAGGCCGAAATTTCTCGAATCAGGAACTGACCAGTGTCAGCAAAAACCCAGAAATCTCGTGATTCATGCAGCAAAACTGCATAGTACGCCAGTACCGCCAACGCTTCCGCCTTTCGGCCCTTCAGCATGTCCAAAAACTCAACTGGCAGAACAGTCGCCCACGCTGACAGAAAATGCGCCTTGGTCCGGGTTTCAGCTGAAGCGTTGCACAAATCGAATGTCCACTGAAGGGCCTCGATGACCGCCCGGCCAGCTACCTTCTCCGCAGCGCTGAGGCCAGGGCTGCTGTCGATGAGGGCCTTCAAGGCGTCGCATTCTCCTTGGCCACTACCACCACCTCGAGATATGCGATCAAAGATGCGACGGTCCTCGACAATCAGCTCTAGCACAGGCTCTATTTCCGGCCAAGACTGGGGCACAACGGCTGAGACACCACGGTGAATGGCGAGGTATGTGACGAAGTCGTCGAGCAGAGCCTCCAAGTCGCGGTGCTGGAGAGCGTCAAACAGGGAGTGAATGCCGAGGAAGGACGAATATAAAAACATGGGCAAGGCGTCGCAGTGGACGACGTGCACCCCGTCGCGATTCAACCGAGTCAAGCCGCGTGTCTGCAGCTCAGCCGCCTGGGTGCGATAGTTGTGGGCTGCCTGCCTATCTCGGTGTACATGGCTCTTGTGTGCCGCCGAAAGTGCAAGGACCTGGTCCATCAGATACGGGACTGACAGAGCAGACTCGACTGTCATGTTGCAGAACTGCATGGCTTGCTCTGTACCCATGTTCAAGTCTTTGGACAGGACGGACTCGAAGTGATGCAGCAGCTCGAGGTGCAGCAGAGTAAATTCTGGCGTTTGCGGCAGATCTTGAACTGGCAGGGCGAGGGGGCCTTTCGGTGGGAGTGGTGAGGCTCTTGCTGATGCGGACGCTAATGAATACGCTGCCAATTGGGGCTGTTGGTGCAAGCCGAGGATTGAGCATCGTCGCTGTATGGCCAAGCAATTACTACAGGCTGGGCGACTCTCGTCACATTTCATGTGGCGGAGCTTGCATTCCTTGCACCCATTTCGAGACTTTTTGTGCTTGCGGCGCATGTTACAGTGGTGAATTATTTGATGTGGATGGAAGGGGTGCTGCGGTGATTGCAGGCAGTGTGGGGACACCACGCTTTGTTAAGTACAGCCAGCTACAGTAACGAAGAGGTTTGCTACAGTGGCGTTCCAAAAGTTTGAAACGGGATTGTAGCGTGACACAGCCCGGCGCTCCCGTCCTCCACTTTTCTTATAGCCGTGCCAAGCCCACCAACACGCGCTAGGGCCTTGCAGGGCCATCCATTCCAGGCAGAACTCCACTGAGGCGCCTTGCTAACTTTACTCCCAAATTTCCTTTAACCAAGCAGCATTGCGTGACACCAAGTCATCTCAAAAGACGGGCTCTCATGATGTCGGTTCGCGCCTCATTTCTTTGTCTAAAAAAAGCCCTCCCATGAGCCGGTGGTCGCAAGCCATACCGGGGCCGACCGCCTTTAGCGTCTCTTAGACGGTCGAGCCCTTGGACGTGGAACGAAGGCGGAGGAGACGCAGCCCGTTTGTGTCAGGCTTCTCATCGCGCAGCAGCAGACCAATCTCTCCAGGATGTCTCCAGTGCAGCCAAACGACAACTATAAGCATGGGAAGCGCGTCGAAAATGTACAGGAATACCTCATTGGACAGAAGATATCCGTCGTTGCCTTGGACATACTCGGCGACGCGAAACGTGGATCGAATGATAATCAGGGTGCTCGCCACGTACAGGGTGCTGAGATAGCTTTGCCAGCGAATGTTTGGGAGTGAGGAACGAGGGGTCGGAGTCGATGCAAGGCGCTTGTGGAAAAGTGCTGCAACAAGGACGAACAAGGCGAACCATAGAAGCTGTATCACCAAGCCCGCAATAATGACGTTGTTACCCGTATCGGCCATGGTTTTGTCGTCTTTGGCCGTTGCCACGATGCCGCCTCCTAGAAAACCCTCATCAGTCAGGCACATACACATGTTCTCGCAGACAGTGAAGGTGAGCAAGGTAGTTGAGGGGGGCTTTTCATACCGCCAGCAAGGAGAAGGAAGCACACGACGTCTCCAGAGACAAATAACTTTGTAAGCCACCGTCGTTTTATCAGCGCGAGTGCCTCTCCTTCAACCAAGAGAATGATGCGGCCCAGAATCATGTAGATGGAAGCAGCGAATAGTGCAGGGGCAAGCAATATAAACATGCTCTGAATAAGATATGGCGTCAATGTCCAACAGCCTGCGCTTTGCGACCCCGATGACGCTCGACCGGCGAAGCCGATGAATTCGACTACAGGCACCATCATGACTTAGCAACCAGGTCTGCATTACCCCCTCGCAACGGGCTGGTGGCATCAGAAGAGCTTGGGGAGAGTATACATACAAAGACATCCCACAACCAGTGGTGTCAGGTACCAAGTTTTTGTCTTGGCCATCTGGAATAGATGAATTGTGGTCGAAGCAAAGAAGAGAATGCAGAAAATGACGGCGGCAGCTAGAGCTGGCACGTATCTGTAGAAGGAGAAACTGGTATGTCGCCAGTTTTCATCACATGAGTTACCCATAGTATTTTGGTGGCGGGTAGTTAACCACTGTAATCAAGGTAGAATGAACTCGTTGTCTAGATAGCGTACAATAATAGCGTTAAGTGTCAAGCGCGGAGCGTGTGCTTCTTTAAATACGAAACATTTCTCCTGATTCATGTAACTTAGCCAACGTAAGCGCCATCTAAGCCACTTCTGCAGTCGCCTCACAGCCGTCTTGGATACTCGAATAATTGTTTATACGGGGCGATGTGACACGATAATTTTAACACTGCATGTACAAGCATGCGTGGTACTATTCGAACCGGATACGTGTAAAGAGAGTTCTGCAATTGGCCGATCTTACGGGTGGGCCTACAAGTATGCGTGGGGCTGTTGGAACCAGATACGTGTAAAGAGAGTTCTGCAATTGGCCGATCTTATGGGTGGGCCTACAAGCATGCGTGGGGCTGTTAGAACCGGATACGTGTAAAGAGAGTTCTGCAATTGGCCGATCTTATGGGTGGGCCTACAAGCATACGTGGGGCTGTTGGAACCGACCTAAATAATTCGGTGGCCGTGGCTTATACACTATAGGCAATATACGGTCAACGCCGTAAAGTTACAAGGTGTGACTACTAAATGATAGAGTCGTCGGCAGATTACAAGCAGCGCGGGCCCGCTACGCGGAAAAGGTCGCCAGGTCCGCAGTTGTGCTAAAGTCATGTCCACTCGTACTTTCTCAATGCCCAATTGCCGGTGGCCGACGGCCACTGGGCACAGCACAGCCTTCGCCGAAGATAGGTTTCCCCCGGCTTCAAGTGCGATGGCATATGGGTCGACTTACATAATAGGGACCGGGTACTGCGTGGAGGATACCCGCCGTGTTAAGCTCTGAGCCACCACTCCAATCCCGCTTTCGGCGCCCGTGGTAGATGACTCCTCAATCATAAAGCCCACAAGCTGCACTACATACCACATCCTCGAAGCCTCATCTTCAATTCAACTAAGTCGTTGCATACTTAGTCTTCCCTCAAATGAGCATAAATTTTCCCAATTCAGAAGAGGAGACGCTCCGCTTCTGGAAGGACATTGATGCCTTCCAGACCCAACTTCGGCTCACTAAAAATGGCCCCGGATTTTCGTTTTACGACGGGCCGCCGTTTGGTACGACCAACCTCTGATCTTTAACACCTACTGCAATCAAGTTGCTAATATCCAACCTATAGCTACTGGTAACAAACGCCCTCAATGCCTACCGCTGAGCCCCCATCACTGACACAGTTTAAAAGGGCTGCCTCACTACGGACACCTTCTAACATCCACCATCAAGGACATCATACCCCGATACTGGTCAATGAAAGGCTATCATGTGGTTCGGCGCTTTGGTTGGGATACTCATGGCTTGCCTATAGAGTATGAAATTGACAAGAAACTGGGCGTCTCTGGCAGGGACGCCGTCCTGAAGTTTGGCATCGAGAGATACAATGCCGAATGCAAGGACATCGTCATGAGGTACTCGAGCGAGTGGCGACAGACTGTGGACCGCATTGGAAGATGGGTTGACATGGATAATGACTACAAAGTAGGCAGCTAGTTAAATGTTGGGCTATGTGGGTGATAGCGGACGCTTTATAGTCTATGGACACACCGTTCATGGAGACCTGCTGGTGGGCATTCAAGCAGCTGTTCGACAAGGATCAAGTCTATCGCGCTTACCAGATCATGCCTTACTCCACTGCCCTTTGCACACCACTTAGCCACATGGAGGCTAAACAAAAAAAAAAGATGACACAAGATCCCGCTGTGTTAGTAGCTTGCCCAGTGCTTGGGGTCCAAGGTAGGGAAAACACGTCACTTATCATCTACACAACAACGCCGTGGACACTGCCCTCTAACTTGTTCATCGCTGTCCACCCCAACTTTGAGTACATTGAGATCTTTGATGAGGTATCTGGCAAGCAGTACATCACGATGGAGAGCGGGCTGTCCATGCTCTATAAGGATCCCAACAAAGCTAAACACCGTGTGGTGGGCAAGCTCACTGGGAAGGATATGGTTGGCTGGAAGTATGAGCCCATATTCAAGTACTTCGTCGAAAGCTTTTCCGACTGTTTCCAAGTCGTTGCCACCAGCTACGTCGAAGAGGGTGAGGGGACAGGCCTCGTTCATCAGGCGCCTGCCTTTGGTCAAGAGGACTACGATGCCGCTGTCGCTGCTGGCTTCATAGGCCCACGAAGAATACCACAGTGTCCCGTTGATGAAAAGGGCTGCTTGACCGCCGAAGTGCCTGAGTACGCTGGGATGCATGTCAAGGTTGCGGACAAGGCTATTCTCAAAGACTTAAGACCAACAGGCCGCCTGCTTGTAGAGAGCCAGATCACGCATAGTTACAAATTTTGTTACAGATCAGACACTCAGCTTATTCGGAAAGCTGTGTCGTCTTGGTTTATCAAGGTTGATAACTCGGTGCCAGAGCTGCTCCAAAACCTGGAGCCAATATCTTGGGTCACATCTTCCATTAAAGACAAGCGCTTCCGTAATTGGATTGCTAGTGCACGCGACTGGAATGTTTCTCGCAACCGATATTGGGGCAACCCCCTGCCACTTTGGGCGAGCGACGATTATGAAGAGATTGTGTGTATTGGCAGCATTCAGGAGCTCAAGGCATTGAGTGGGTACACCGGAGAGATAGACGATATCCATCGAGACTAGATTGACAAAATCACCATTCCCTCTCGGAAAGGGAAAGGGACCCTTCATCGAGTCGATGAGGTTTTTGACTGCTGGTAAGTTCGCGCATAATACCTCACTGATAATAGTTTCTGATGTTGCTAGGTTTGAATCTGGATGTATGCCGTATGCATCTGTGCACTATCCATTCGAAAACTCCGACTATTTTCATAGCGGGCACTTTCCGGCCGATTTCATTGGTGAGGGTCTTGACCAGACGAGAGGCTGGTTTTACAATCTGATGGTGCTTGGGAGCAAGCTTTTTAACGTCTCCCCCTACCGCAATGTCATTGTGAATGGCATGGTGCTTGCGGAGGATGGCAAAAAGATGTCTAAAAGTTTGAAGAACTTTCCCGATCCCAAGCATGTCTTGGACACGTATGGCTCAGATGCTTTGCGGCTGTATCTCATCAATTCCCCTGTGGTTCGAGCTGAGCCAATTCGATTCAAGGAATCCGGAGTCAAGGAAATTGTGTCGAAGGTGCTCCTACCACTGTGGAACAGCTATCGCTTCTTCTCAGAGCAGGCCGCTCTCTACCAGAAGGTCTCTGGAAACGACTTCATTGCTCATTCAACCTTCTCCGCCAAGTCTCTCAGTAACGTTATGGATCGATGGATCGTAGCGGATTGTCAAAGCCTTCTTGTTTTTATGGAACAAGAGATGAAAGGCTATCGCCTCTATACGGTCGTTCCCCGTCTACTCCAGGTCATCGACGATCTAACCAATTGGTACATTCGCTTCAACCGAAAGCGCCTCAAGGGCGGCGCCGGGCTCGGCGAAGAAGACACCGTACAAGCATTGCATACACTATTTGAGGTGTTGTTTACACTAGTTCGAGCGCTCGCTCCCTTCACGCCGTTCATCACGGAGCATATATACAGATTGTTGAAGCCATACCTCGGCGACGGCATAAACAAGTACTCGGATGCGCGAAGTGTCCATTTTCTGCCCTTCCCCACTGCACAAGAAGGGTTATTTGACGAGGTCATTGAGCGACAAGTTTTTTCAGCGATGCAGACGGTTATCCAGCTTGGGCGCGTAGCTAGAGAGCGCCGTACTGTGTCGCTCAAGACGCCAATCATGAGTCTTGTGGTTATTTCCGACGCTCAGCGTACTGCTGACATCGAGTCTCTCGAGTCATACGTGCAAGAGGAACTCAATGTACGCAACCTCATCTTGACGACCGATGGAGCGCATTATGGTCTTGTTCTAGAGGCTAAAGTCGACTGGCCTAGCTTGGGTAAGAAGCTCAAGAAAAATCTCCCGATTGTGCGGAAGGCCCTTCCGAGTCTGACGCAAGATCAGCTTCAGGGCTTTCAGCGGGATCAGAAGATGACCATTGGAGGTATTGAGCTCGAGGGTGATGGACCTTGTCATCGTGAAAGTGCTCAACAAGGAACGCAATCAGAGAGACCAAACAGACGGGCAGCAGTGGGAGCCGGCCTTTTCCGACAACGTGGTTGTTCTCCTCGATGCAGCACCGCACCCTGAGCTCCTAGGAGACGGAATGGCGCGCGAGCTGCTGAGCCGCGTGCAGCGGCTGCGAAAGAAGGCCGGCCTGTCTCCAACAGATGATGCACGCATGCAGTATTTGGTGCTATCCAACCCGGATGACATAAATGTGGAAAGCCTAGTGTCCAGTCGAGAGGAGCTTTTTAAGGCATCCCTGAGAGGTGATTTGCAGATGGCAGAAAACGATTTCAAAGGCTCCAACCAAAGCCATCTGGCGGATGAGGAGTGCTCGGTGGCTAACTTGACCCTGAGACTGCGATTATTCAAGGTGTAGAGACGACACCATGGTGCAAAGGTTTTGTGAGATGTCAGCTAGAATGGCATTTTCGTGAGGATCATAGCTTTTCAAGTAATACACCCTTTGCGAAGACGCCCACGTCATATAGGCTAGTGTGGCGACCCAACCTTGGGTAAAGGTGTACAGGAGAGGGGTAGAGTACAAGGGAATTATTGGGACGGCAGCCGACTAGGTGTAATTTGATGTTAGTCCCGAGCACCTTTGCAAGCCTATACTCTGAAATGAACATTGCATTCAACAGGACTCATCCAGCTAGCAAGGTGCCCAATCTGGCCCAGGATGACAAGTTCTCCGGGAGATCACTGATGAGGTTGGGTCTCGACCTCCATGGAACAACCCGGAAACATTCAGCAAGACACGAGCCACGCTGAACAGACGTACGCGACTTTGAAAATGCTGTGATACCTCCACAAAGTCTAGTACCGCATCTTCCGTTCTCGCCTCGCTGGGGAGGCGAGATCTAGTTGACCCGCTGCTTTTTTTCGAGGACGCCTCGGTAAGTTCGACACGTTATTGAACGCATCGCCAAATTTCCAGATAGAAGGCTTCTCTTGCTGTTTATCATGTGTACAATCATCTTACGCTGCCCAGGCTTCAGGTTTCGCGCCATTTTGAAATGATTAGGGGATGAATAGTTGCTGGAGTTTGGGGGAGGAGTGTTGGGACGACGACACCACGGGGTTGTTATTTTTGGATCAGTAATAATACATAACATTACATTGCTCGTCAGTTTGAATTTTACCGTTACGGACTGAAACATGACCCAAAGTACAGGAGTAACCATATCTGGCAAAATGGATCATGTGAGTAGGGTTTGAAAGAGCATCTCTATGTTCGCGGCATGGAAACCGATGTCGGGCGCTTCTGTAGACGAGACTCAAAGAGCACCGGATGATGACGACCGCGCAAAAGACGAGCACGGACATCGCGACTAAGATCTCGGCTGGGGATGAGGGGAAGTGGAAGAGTAAGCAATGGATCATAAAGAGGTAAAAGTAAAAAAAGTCCAAAGATATTGATGATGGGGAGAATTACACAGTCGCGCACGTTCTGAGCGTCAGGGCCAGCCATTGCACTCGGGTTGTTGATCGGTTGGACAGTTTCATATATTCTCATGGGTGTAGCCGGGCTATTTAACTGCGAATTACGAATGGAGATGGTGAAGCGGCCAGTCAATTTACTTGGCCGGACTGAGTGACTGTAGATGTGCGTAAATAACAGGGAGCTTTCCTCTCATTTTCTTTTTCCATGTCCATTGCTCATTGTCTTCTACTGGGGTTGTGAAGGGAACCGGTAGTTTCTAGAAGACTAGTGAACCAAAGACTCTCATCATACGCAAGCTTAAATTCCTCTGATGACCAACGCTCAACATAATTTGCTAACTCAGTGTAGCGACCATATGCAATCCCGGCTCTTGTACTTCATTATTCGGTGTTCAAATTTCCATTCTTGAGACCGACACGAAGGCTTTCACCGCAGAGTAAGCCCTGTCGACATGGTCCGGACGCCGCGAGATTAGCTGGGGTGAGCACAAAACCTTCGCACACCGTTTTGTTCAGTCGTCAAATCGGTGAAAGACCAGGAATCTTTGCAAAATCCCAATCGCTTTCTTTCTCTCTCAAGTATCTATTAATTGGTGAATTTTCGCCTTCAAGTGCGCTACTGTTCGAAAAAGGGCGGCGTGTCCTTTTTCTGCCTGCGCTCTGGAATTTGTTTTTTTTTTTTCATTTTTTCATTTTTTTCATTTTTTTTTCACTTTTTTAAATAAATCTGACGGGGAAAAAGTCAAATCAAAAGCATCGGTATTAATAGCCGCCGAGTCTTCCTAAATCTCTTCATGGTCATTGGTAAGTCAGGTCTGGATCCCGCTTGAATAGAAAATCAGTGTCTTCAAGGAATTTACGTCCTTTAAGAGCCTCCGGAAGGTGATCCTGGTCTCTCTGTCGTTTCTTTTGGCCTTGACCGCAGTCACTATTCAAGATCCGGATAGCCTCATTGGTAAGCTCTGGCCTGCGGTCCAGGAGATGAAATGGAATGGGAACGTCACTCATTCCAGGTTCTTTCAGGGCAGCGAAAGCATTGTTCAGGCCACGATACGATCGAGTGCTCTTTTCCGACAAACACATGACGATAACAAGCTGGGCTAGAGCAGCCTCTATGTCTTGGATCCTGAGCGTTTCGATCAACAAATAGACCGAGGTTGCATATGTTTGCAAACTATTGTTGGCAAGCCCAATGTCCTCAGAAGTAGCCACAACAAGACGGCGAGCGATGAACAAGGGATTTTCACCTGATTTGAGAATACGGGCGAGGTAGTATAGCGCAGCATCCGGATCACTACCCCTGATTGATTTATGGAGTGCCGAAATGGTGTCGTAGTGCTGGTCACCGGACCGATCGTAGAGTAGACTCTTTGTCAAAGATTGAATTAATATCTCCTTGGTCATGCCATCTCGCTTTGATAGGTCTGCCGCTATCTCCAGAACATTCAACGCTATTCTGCTGTCACCATCTGCAAAACCCGCGATGTATCGAATGAATTCGTCATCCAAAAGATGTAGTGATTGTAGCCCCTGTATATTCACAGCTCGACGAAGGATAGTCGTGAGATTATTGTCTGTTGGTTTTGCAAGCGTGAAAGTCTGACATTTGTAGACAAGGGTATGATGGATATTCAAAGACGGATTCTCTGTTGTCGCACCAATGAGAGTAATTTTCTGCTTTTGGATGGCCTGAAGAAAGATGTCTTGTTGCGGCCGTGTGAGGCGATGCACCTCATCACAAAAAACGATGGATGTCTTCTGTTCCTTGCAAACATCTTGTGCAGCCGCGGAAACAATGTTTTCATACTCTTTCGTTGCCGTAGTCGTGCTATTGATCTCGTAGAACTTTCTTCTGGACATGGACGCGATGATCCTCGCAATTGTGGTTTTCCCGGTTCCTGCTCCTCCCCACAAAATCATATTGGGGATATTGTCTTGTTCGGCCAACCGTCGCAGCGGTCCATCAGGCCCCACCAAGGACTCATGACCGACGATATAATCGAAACATTGAGGACGGACACGATCAGCTAAAGGGGCCACATCCGGTCTTAGTCGCTCCGCCGTATGCCTGGATGCGTTTGATGTAGAATTCGGTTTCATCCTTGCTGCACTCGGCTCTTTTCGAAAAACTGCTCTTTTGGAATTTTGGTAAACGTCTGAATTGTTCGACCCAGCTTGTCTTGTTTTCTCTCCCGGGCCAGTGAAAGTTGCAGGGCATTGCTCATCCTTATATTGCACAGCAGATGACGCTTTTGTTGATTGGGGGGTAGTGAGAAATGTTTGACAGCCAGAATCGATGTGATCGTTGACGCTGGAGAGGACAACATGCCCTTGGCATATCGGACAAATGGCCATGTTACCACTGCCTAGTCAATTCAGACGGGATATTTGAGCATATTCAAATCACCGATCACCAACAATGTAACAAGCAGCAGCAAATTGTGTGGGTGAGCGTTGGGTGGAAACACTACATCCATGGATGATTAATTCGACTGACTAAATAGAGGGTTTCTTATCGACAAACCAGAAATGCAGGATCGACAGACTGATGTACTGTATGTTTCGCAAACGGGCCTAAATAGGAAATTGGGACCAACTCAGTTTGCAGATGCCAAGAAACCCGATTACACCACAACGCTGATTGACTAATGGACAGGCGAGTGGGTCAGACAAGCGAATGGTTCACCCATTCGCAACTGTATGCATATAATTCAATATAATTCAACCACCAAACGCCTTATCACACATGAAACCATTCGCACACTACTTAGGGTATCTCGTCCTTTTATACCCTACTTGCCAGCAATTTGTACAGCGCGGTGGTGCACCCTGATTGGTCAGTTTTGCTGCCGACGAAAGTCCTACTGCACCACTACTTTCCGCTCCCCACCTAACTGGTTATCCACCATTAACTGTAACATATCATCACCTATCATACCGGTCTCACTTGCCGTATACATATTCAAAATAGCCTGTTTTTCCTGCTTCCATCCTAATTGGGCACGTAATTTGGTGACTTCTTGTGCTAGTATAGTACCGTTATGCATCGCCACCTCGCAGCCTTTTAATAACTGCATTAACGCAGCTTTTGCGGGACTTGGTGGTGTATATGAACGCTGGCGAAGGAGGGTTTTGATAGAATTTGCTTGTCGTTCCAAATCAATTAGTCGAGCTAGTGTGTGTGGGACGAAATTTCAACTGCTATTGCTACCACTAGTCCCTGGCCGTGGCTGCGGCGGCTTGTGTATAATATTCAATTTTTCTAACACACGCTGCGCATCTAGCGGAACGATGCCAGTGGCGGCGAAGCTATTCCGAATCGTAGCTATAGTATAGGTTTCACTGCGTGCGCGTGGATACACACGTAGGAAATCAAGCTTATCAATATAGGTGCGGATCCAGCGAATCCAGTCTTGGATTATTTGGCCATATGATCGCTTTTATATAGCAAAACATGTCAGAAATGAGGTTGAGGACCATGTTTGTCCTATTTGATATGTTTGTTAGATTAGTCAGTAAGCCCTTATATATTGCCAGAATGCAGCGGGTATAGCAATTCAGAAAGCTCCATTTTTATCTGTGGATCCCATAAGATCACCTGAGCTGATTTCCATCAAAACAGCCCACATCTAGCGGTTGCAATAAGTGAGAAGAATCAGCTGGCATAGGAGTCCCATAATGATGTCGGAAAAGGCGCGCGATCCAAGACCCGACCTCAGGGGACGATCCAATGAGTCGATCTCCGATTGGCGGCCATTGGGCGATAGTTTATATTTCGAACGCACCCACCAGGCGGTTGGTGAATTCCGATGATTAAGCGGATGCGATTCAGTCCCATCTGTCCAGAACTGGAGTTCTGTGGGTCGAGATTAGACGGGGAAGATTCTACAATTATGCATTGTAGGAAACAGTAGCTAAAACATTTTGTCCTTCAGTAGTACTCTCTCCGGATCTCAATATACGAGATCAGCTGCATATGCGGATTAATACCGCTATTTCACCCTTTGCACCACCTATTCCGTCACATACTTTCTTAATAAAGAATGCACCGATCTTCAAGTATGACGTAACTGGAGTATTGACATACATAGCGCACATATGCCAAAGAAATCCATGTAATCCTAAAGCCTCTCCGGAACCTTTAGCCCCAGCTAGGTGGGGGTACATCCAGAGGAGCATTACGTATCGTAAAAAGATTGGAAGCTCTGAAATGGTCATTTCTTTGTAGTGAACTTGTCAGTCTCAAATCAATGGCTTTTTCCCCCCTTAACCTCAAACATGTAATGAAGCTAGTTGAAATATATGCGCGATGATGTCTGCACCCATGTCTTGCTCAGGCTTTGAGTCACAGTGCAATGTGAAATATCCTTCATCATCATTCGGACCTTGGACCTTCGAGGTATAAGCAGATGCCCGTGACTGCCGGTGGTGCATAGTGTATGGAACCTGGTTGGCTCTTGGTGGGCCATTAGTAGATTACACCTGCAGGTGCCATAACCGTAACAATTTGTTCGCGTGTCAGCCTGATCTTCGGCTTCATTCTCTCTGTCAAGCCATGTATCAGCTAATCGACAGGCTTTCTACCCTGTAGAAGTACAGCTCGGATAGCGTTCAATTACTAAATGATGCTGCCTAACACTCTGAACCTTGAGACCTTCGGCAGAACACCTTCCTTAACCCTAATTTTAGGTTCTATCGATATAGTTTACTCTCATTTCAATATTATTCGTAGAGAATATTCGGAAAGTTGATCCCGCTGACTAAGCGGTCCAACAGAAGGTCAGTAACTATGTACATACCGTAGCTGGGATGGTGGTATCGTGGTCGAAGACCACTAGCAGTGGGTGCAAATTATAGAGTCATGGTAATGCTCCACTGGGAGCACATATATATATCGAGGTCGACTACAACCAAAATCATGTTTCTCATCGTGATCGAAAATTCTCACCACCACGAAAAAAAACCTGAATACAAACCGAAAGCAAAGAACCTCCTTGAAAACAATGACTCATCCAACTCCTATCAAGGGAGCGGAAAAGTTGTCCTCACGTTGGGCCTTTACTGAGGACTTAGGTGGTTATGACATTCCGATTCGCCTTGAGGGAGAGATTGGCGATGTCATCGTGCGAGGCGCAATTCCTAATTTTATTGACGGGACTTTCTACCGCGTTGGTTCGGACCATTTCACCCCCACGCTGGACGGACATAGTCCCCTCGATGGTCATGGCACTGTGAGTGCTTTTCGAATTCACAAGGGTCGCGTCGACTTCAAGATCAGATACGTGCAGACCGACCGCTATAAGATTGAGAGGCAGCAGAGGCAGAGTTTCTGGGCCCAGATCCTGAATAACCCGTTGGGTAATCACCCGTGTATACGCGCAGTCCTCGCACAGTCATCCAACACCAATGTGCTCTATTGGGCGGGTAGATTGCTTGCTCTCCGGGAGGATGGCCCCGCTTACGCCTTGGACCCCGACACGCTCGAGACAAATGGTGTGGACCCTTTCGGAAATCAGATTATCACGCCTGCTTTTACCGCACATCCTAAGATTGACCCTAATATCGAGGAGCTTGTCAGATGGGGCATTTGGAAAGGGTCAGACATCGTTTCCTACTCGATTGATCGACAAGGAATCGTGAAGAATGAGCACCACATTAAACCTCCTCGACCCACCTCAAGCCATGACATCGCCATGACCGAGAATTGGATTGTCTTTTGTATATGGCCTAGTCAGTTCAACTTTGATGGCAAGCCTGGTGACCCGTCCGTGGCATGGAATGTGGATTTACCAGCTACATTTATTGTGGCTCCTCGCCGTCCGGACCAGCCCCTAGCTGGCTCAGGCTGGAAACCATACGAGTCGCGTGTCTATTACCACCCAGTGAACTCTGCAGTTATTCACACTGCCGGTGCTTGGGAGGAGGGTAACAAGATATTCTTCGAGGGCACCTATCCGCGCGATAACCTCTTCCCCTTCTGGGCCAGGGCGGGTAAACGGGAGCCACTGGAGAAGACCGTTGTCGAATTGGTGCGCTTCGAGATAAACACAAATTCGCCAACGGACACGGAGGTCCCAGATCCTACGGTCCTGGTCGAGATCCCCAATGAATTCCCCCGTATCGATGAACGTTTTTTCTGCAAGAACTACGACTATATCTTCATGAATGTCTACCAACCCGAATCCGACGGTGCCGAACTCACGAAGCATGTCTTCTCTAACCTCAACGCCACCGCGATGCTAAACAAACGCACTGGGGAACTGAAGATATACTCACCAGGGCCACACTGTCGGTGCCAGGAACCGGTATTTATCCCGCGTTCCGACGATGCTCCCGAGGGCGATGGCTACGTCATCTTTGCCGTTGACCGCATGGATATCAACCTCTCTAACGTGGTTATCATGGACACTCGGGACTTTGAGCACCCCGTTGCCGTCATTGAACTACCCATGCGTATGCGCGCACAGATTCACGGTAGCTGGGTTGATGCCAGAGAGCTTAATGGTCGGCCTCTCGTTGTAGACCCTCCGCTACATAACATGGTGTGGAGACATGAGCCTTCCCCCGCTGGCCCTGGAACCCTTCCTGACATGTCAGCTTCTGTGCCGCAGAGAGTCTAATGCTGTCACTTTGTTTTGATTTTGATTTTAGTTTTAGTTTTAGTTATAGTTTTTTTTTTCTAAAGCAAAAAGGAAATTTTTCCCATAAAGGGAAAGGGGTGCGGGGCGCTGATATATGTTTTTCACTGCGTTGAAAACCATTGGATGTTTGTGCTCTCGTGAAATTCAGTTAAGTCACTCGCTTAGCTTCAAAAGGAGAGCGAGTTTCTTGTTCTGGACGGAATGTAAGTTGTATTCAGTTCCTCTTCTAATATCCTTTCTAACCAATCCCAGGATGATCGCTCTGGCCTGCTTGTCTTTCACTCTATTCCACCCCGGCTTCTTCCTTCCTTCAATGCGCACTGGCTACAAGAACCGTGCTTTGTTATAGTATTCCAAAGTACAGATGCTGATCTATAATACAAGTTAATTGCTGTCATTTTCACTGATCATCTGGGACATTCATTGAAACCTTTCATTTCCCATCTCTCTGTCGAATTAAGGTATTAAATAACTACTATAGCTATCAAAGATTAATAGCTAAAATCACCCTCGTACACACAAAGTAGTTGTAACGGGCCCGGGCCCGAAGAGATATCACGTGGTGGCACGTGACCTCTTTTCCTGCAGGAAAACTAGGTGGAGAGGCCCGACAGGCTATCACACGATGGCACGTGATTTCCCTGGGGTAAACAAGACGAACGACGCACAGATAGCTTCCTCTCCTCAAGATTATTGTAAACAGCATGCAGGCCTAGCCCCAATTGAACAGTTGTCGCTACAGCCCTTCACAATAGTTAATAGTAGTAAACTTAGAATCTTTAGTTATTCTTACAGAGAATCTATCTTTTATAACGTATACCGATCGATGTATACCTACTTATTTTTATAATCAGCAAGCTAAGGATTATTTATCTACTTGATAACAGACCTTTTAAGGCTATAGGGCCAATATTATAGCTAAAATGTTACGGGATTCGGAGTATACAACACCTCAGGCATTCGACGTCGATCCGAAGCCGAATCCCTTTCGAGTCGCCTGTATATCGATATCCACCCGAACCCTAATGTATTTAAGATCCTACAAGCAGCCGGGATTCTTGATCTCTTCAAGAATCAGTTCTGTGTATTAACTACTCAATCTGACCTCTACCGTCCGATACCCTTACCTAGTTATAGGTCTCTAGCCTAACAACCTCATTCCTGACAGGATGCACTAATGGCCATTACATCGTAATATAGGTAGGCGGATTGTAATCATCGGATTTCGTTTAAGATTTCCAATAATAATTATTAACAAAGATTATTTTAAGGAATGACAGGCAGTGCTCTTGCCGTCAGTCATGGCCCGTCAAAATAGAAATCTAGTCTAAAGAGAAGGAAACAGAAGTCAACAAAACCATCCACCCATCTCAAGATCTTTTACGTTCATATCCAACAGAGAACTTTTCATGCCGCACCGCCCCCTTGTATCCTTCCTTTCAAGTTCACCCACTTAGGCAACGCCGAGATAACCAGGGTAACTCCAGCGAGGACAATGCACAAAAGGAAGGACAGCTTCAAGCCATCCATGTACGCCTCTAGAATCCCACCGATTTCCTCGTCATTGAATGTTTTGCGCAACTCTGATGCGCCTGTAGCAACGACAAGCTTGGCATCCACACTGGGGGCCAGCACTGCGAGCCTCGTCACCAACCGATTGACAAATGCAGCCTGGCCTGCGGACACCCAGATTGATCCACCAAGCGTTTGCATGAACAGGGTGACTGCGGAGATACTGGAGAGGTCGCTCGGTGCAACTAGCGCCTGATTCACAATGACAGGGATCTGGAGGGCTACACCAAGTCCCACGCCGGCGACGATCTGATATCCGATCCATTTTCCGCTGCCAGTGTCGATGTCCAATGTATAGATCAGACCGGTACCAATGGTGGCCAGGATCGATCCGATTACCATCAGTGATCCAAAGTGTCCTGTGGCCGTGATCAGACCGCCCGAAAAGATGGTCAGAAGACTAACAGCCAGGATGAGCGGCAGATTGCGTATACCAGACTGTGCCGCGGATGCGCTCTTGATGGATTGGAAGTAGATGGGCAGATAGTATATGAGGATAAACATCGCCCCAGAGAGGAAGAACACGTAAAGACTGTTGACCCAGATGTTGCGCTGTTTGAGCAGACGAGGCTGTAAAAGAGCACGCTCGCCCATCCACCATTCGATCACGACAAAGAGCACAGTGATGAGCATAAAGCCCACGATCGTGCCAATCACGTCGGCAGTTGACCATGCCTTGGTCACACCGCCCCATTGCAGAGCAAGGAGGTAACATACAACGGCAGCCATGATGGTGAACGTACCCAGGAGATCCATTTGCAGGAACTTCTCTCGCCAGCTGGCTTTCGCAGGTTGGGCCGCCGGCGGTGCCCTGAAGAGGAAGATAATGATCACGGCACTCAAGCCTCCGATAGGAATGTTAATGTAGAAACTGACTCTGAGAATTAGAGATGTTCGAGATAAATCTTCATCATGAAAGAACTTACCACCAACGCCACGAGACCTTGTCTGTGAACACACCTCCTAAAAGGGGCCCTATGACACTGGCCAATCCGTACGTGGCCCCCAATAAGCCGGTAAACGCTGGGCGCTGCCTTGGAGGGGCCGAAAAGGCAATGATTGTGTAGGCGCCACTCGCAATGCCTGCTGCTCCCATGCCCGCCACAGCTCTGCCGACGATGAGGGTGGTACTGTTCTTGGCCACGGCACAGATCAAAGAGCCGATCTCAAAGATGAAGATCGCGCCCAAGAAGGTGCCTTTGAGAGGGAAGTATTTATACCCCTTACCCCATGTGGACTGGAACGAAGCAAAGGTCAGGAAAAAGGCACTTGCATACCATCCCACCTATCAACAGTTAGCATTAAGGTCCTGCTCTTCACGGATACTGTTAGGGTAAGTGCTTACCTGATCTAGTGACTTGAACTCGTTTGTGATGCGAGGAATGGCTGTTGCGACGATCGTCATGTCCAAGGACACCAAAAATACGGCGAGGACGAGAGCCATGCAGATGAAGAGTAGCAGGATCAGCGAAGGATAAACGTCTTCGGTATCCGCTCTCACCACTTCTTCCTCTTTCACGGCGCCGTGCTCTCCATGCTGGTCAGGTAGCGGCGCGGGGGGTTGATTCGCTTTCTCCGGTTCTTGTATTTGACAATCGACAGAATGTACACTGATTATGGGCCCCGACAGACTGGATCTTGGCCTTCCACTAGACCTCGAGCGGTCAATAGATGCCATACTTCTTGCAGAGGAAGTTGAAATCAAAAGCACAGAGATGCAAGCGTGATGTGTAGGTTTTATATAGATGTCGAAAGTAACAAACTCGCGATCTTCATATTTCTCAAATTGATACGGGTAAGGATTCTCATACTTGGTATTTATAATAGCCCTGGAGGTTTGAATGCCTGACACTGTGTGTAACGGCATTGAAAAAAAGACCCACTCGCTCCACCCAGCGGAGGACTTTTGTATATGCAATTAGACCAATTGCTTTTGGCCAACATCGGGCCCGCCGAGTTTTCCATTTTAGACCAGAACGCGAGATTTTGACTTTCTTTACGTGTATCCAGCGCCCTGTGCTTGGCGATGGAAATTTTCTATGGTCTTTCAGGAGCAAAATCAAAAACGGAAGAAATAAATCTGCCGAGTGACACGACTAGTCATTTGCCGAAACCTCCCACGCAGCACCATAAACCAAATATCACGAATGTCATAGTAGCTCAATATGAGATTTCCTACATTATTGTTCCCAGTTAGATTTGGTCCTACGCCCATATGTCCAGTGTCTTATAGCATGTGTATATTAGTTGTATTGTTGTGGGGTTGTGAGGGAATCTCCTAACACAATTATTACTAACAAGCAAGACTCTCTGCATCCTAGGTATACTATCTACTCCTTCCATCGAGAGGTACTGTAGTAGAAACTGACCTACCTATCTGTGAACTTCATATAATCGCACCTCATTACATCTATTGCTACTGTGCTAAATATCTTGAGGTCGAGATACACACGTAGGACCATATTTACCTCCCCCCACCTTTTTACTTATTTTAAATCACATACACTTTCTACGAGGTGAAAGCAGTGTTTATCCTGGCTTCCTAAATGCAATAATCTGAATACGCAGGTTAAGTTTTGATAGAGCTAGGTTCCCTATATGGCTGGTCAACCTACATTGGAATAATGTCTGCAATTCAGCGAAAGAGAAAAATTTCAGTCTAACCAAGATCTAACAATGTCCTGAACCGCATTCCACAACCAAACGTCATGTAACTCGGCCAGGTGGTCGAACCCATGCTCCCCATCCCGCACGACAAGTCGAAAGTTGAGGCTGGGGTCAACCTCGGTAATTTTCCTCTGGAGTAGGTAGCTCTCCTCAACAGGAGCAACACTGTCATCCCGTCCATGAAGTATCAAGACTCCACCGCGTGGAAAGCGTGCTCCAGCGTCGAGCCTTTCGAGCGGATAGGGACTAATGGGAGCTGCTGGGAAGAGCTGGCCTAACTGGCCATGTTGACATGTCGCAAACATTAACCGGAATCGATCGGCGTCAGCGGCGGCGGATACAACCACAGGCTCCTGTGTGACTGCCTCCTGTCTCCTAATGTCGTCTTGATGTGATCTCAGCGTATCCTGTGGATAAGCCGGGAGGTTGAACACTGGCCGCTCCCGGCCACTGCTGAAGTATGGTGCTTTCGGGTTGACCATAGGATAAACGGCGTTGACCGCTCGAATCTCGCCTGGGTGACTTAAACCCATTTGCACACTGAGATACCCCCCGGCACTGTCGCCGATAGTCATTATCCGGCTCAGATCGGCCTTCACGGTGCCTTTAGTTTCCCGCTGAAGTAAGATGGGAAGCGACTGATGCATCCATTGCCAGTGGTCTTCCACATCTTCAAGCACTTCCAGTACAGAGGACTCCGGCAAGAGTCGATAATTTGGAGAAACAATGATGGCCGAGTATTCCTGCGCCAGTTCAAGATACCACTGGCTAAAAAATGGAGGAAAGAGACTGTAGCCCGCAATAAGGCCGCCACCATGATAGCGAAGTAGAACTGGTCGAGGCATGGAGAGTAACTGCCGATTAGATGGCTCGTTCAGGCTCTTGGGATAGAGCACATCCACGGTGATTGTATGCCCGCGCACCGTTTTATAGCCGACGGAGATGATAAAGAATGCGTCAAACCGCGACAAGTCGGTCGCACCCAAGGTCAAGGCATCCATCTTGAGGGTAATCGGAGGTCTGATTCCTAGTATCTGCAGAGACTGCCTAGGGAATGTGAAATTCTCATCTGTAAGTGTATTCAATTTTCAATATATGACTCACGTTATGGACGCCATGGGTAACAGCTGATCCTTCTCCAGTGTGCCAATTCAAGCTCGCATTCTCGACAAAAAAGGAAAGTAAGCGGGTCCAGGGGGCGCTCATATGCACATTGAAAAAGTATGAGCAAGCACTCTCTTTCGGTTACTATGCCTGGCGGGAGCGACGATGACGTCCTCGATTACTTCTGGTGTCTGCTCCACTAACCCATATTGAAATCGCGCCGAAGTAAATTCTTGCATTGCCCCAAGAGCAGAAAGATAAAGTATTTCTTAGGATCGTCAAACTGTAACCTGAATAGGACCCGTCGATCAGATGGTGCTTCCGCTGATTAAGCGCAGCACCTCGTGCTGTTGGTCCCGCCCAGAGTTAAAGTTAAGCCAAAAGTGTTATTTAGGGTTTCACTAGTTTCGGGGCGTCGGGAACCCCACTTTCGGGCCTAGATGTAAGGTTCGTCGAGTTTTGTCTAAGGACAAAATCAAACGGGGATTTTCCTGAGTCTAGCAGGCGGAAGAATATAGGAACGCAGAGAGGAAGCAAGCGTGCCAATGAAGACGCCAATCGGATGAGTTAGACGGGCCCTCGCAATCTGTCCTAAAACGGAAAATTACATAGTGAGGAGGTTTCAAGGTGCGGACAAAGTTCAAGGTTTCCATGGATGCAGCCACTAACCGAGCATACACTTATATATCTTATGCTATGCTATTGCCGTCATTCCCGAGCCTGGGTCGTTAATGCTTAACTCATAGCTTGATAGAACATATTTATCTTTCATCTACTTCCCGAATGGTGGCCAAACCAGTCTTTTACCCCTGACGGTTGACGAAAAAGCCACCCTGATTAGATATGATCCACAGTGAGACATCTGTCCAGGACCGCCTGCGGCATCTCATGCCGGGCCTCTCAGTATACACTGAAGGCAAGCACTATCAAGACTGTCTCGAGCTATATAACCATGCACTGAACAAGCAACCACTGGTCTGCGCCCGGCCGCGGACAGAAGAAGAGGTCTCACACCTGGTTCGATTCTGCACCGAAGAAACGATTCCCTTTGCTGTTCGCTCAGGTGGTCATGACTTCTTCGGCCGCTCCTTAATTCACGACGGCATTCTCATCGATATGCGCACAATGGACACGGTCAGCGTCGAGCCAGACCGAATCAGTGTACGCGTTGGTGGCGGAGTGATTGCCGGCCACCTACAGGAAACCCTCAATTCCCACAGCTTATTCACCCCTACCGGACAGGCAAAATCCGTAGGCTATGTCTCATGGGCATGTGGTGGAGGGTACGGCTTCTATGTCGGAAGGTACGGATTTGGGGTCGATCAGATCCTTGGGGCTCGGGTGGTTTTGGCCGGGGGGCGCGTTGTTGATACCAACGAAGATTCAGAATTACTGTGGGCACTCCGCGGCGCTGGGGCCGGTACATTCGGCATCATCACGGAGCTTCGCGTAAAGGTATACCCAGTGCCTAAACTATATGCTGGCTTCCTAGCCTTCCCCCTGGCCGAGGCTGCAACTGTTACGGGCAGGATTGAAAAACTCCTAGAGGATGAATTTCCTGATGAATTTAGCGGGGATGCCATCGCCGTAAATCCTGAAATGGCTCCGACACCGGTAGTCGAGCCCTGTTTTGTTTTGTTTTGGTGTTGGACTTCGGTCAGCGAAGACCTTGCGCCTGCGAAAAGCTTTCTTGAGCAGATGACGCAGGCCGGCAGGGTTCTGGGCAACACAGTCACGGAGAGTAAGTTCCAGGCTTCTATCATGCATTCTATAAACTCCAGTTAACTTGGCCTCGTATCCAGCTACACCAGCCGCCTACGGCTTGGGTGATTCATCGTCAGCAACCTTCTTCCGTAGTCGAAATGTTGATCGGATACATCAGAAGGTTGGCACTATACTCGCACGGCACACTCCACCGCATCCGCTGTCCGCTGTCGTCTTTCACAATAACCATGGTAAGGGGGTTCGACACGAAGTCGCAGATACTGTTGGGGCGGCCTTTCCGAATCGATATCAACATGTTATTCTCGGAGTCCATGGTGGCACCAGTCCAGGTCAGGCTGATGAACAGGAGCTTGCGGATGCAGCCAGATGGGTCATAGAATTAGAGGAAGCGCTTGATCAGAATGGTCTTTCCTTGGCAGGAGGGTTCCCTGCATTTTGGCCCCCTGACCAGGTGGATGTAGAACGATTCTTCGGGGAGCAGAGGGCCTCAAGGCTGCGGCAATTAAAAGCGCGACTGGATCCGAATGATCTATTTCACCTTGCGCTGCCCTGTCTGAACGCAGGCTGAATGGAATTGAATATAGTACTCTCTTGTAGAAAGTCCGCCTTATTGCGGGTTTAGTCTAGTTAACGTATTTCCAGACCGACCGGGTCACCCAAACCCATTATAAAAGTTCAAAATCGATTTTCTCAGCCAACACCCATTAATTCAACTAGATGTAGCGATTATTACATATATTAATCTTGTGTCCAATCTCCCTGCACCCACTACACCTAGGCGGAGCCCTAGTACGTGGTGGATCTGCCTGATTAGGCAAGTCGCCCTGCTCGTGTGATACTACCCCATCACCTTCCACTAGCTGGTTAAGCCGTTCAACTAGCTGTAGGCCATCTTCAACGGTTACACCCTCTTCGCAGGGTATCTGCCTAGTTGACCGATTGCGTTTCTTAACTATCTTCTCGTTCGTCATACGTAGATTCGCGTTCTCCTGCGCAAGCAATGCAGTATTGTGTAGCGCTTCACAGTGGCCCTTGATAATCTGATCAAATATAGTTTTTGATGGGCTTGGAGGGCTATTTGACCGTCGGTGTAATCGATCCTTAAGCATTGAAACTTGTTTCTGTAGCTGAACGACGGTTCTAGGCGTTTCTGGCGTAGATTGGTTGCCAGTTATTATTCAGAATAGCTTCGCAGCCAGTGGCCTAGTACCGGTCGATGCAGAAAGAGTGCTTTCAAAGCTCAATATCTCTATACGAACTCCATCACCACTAAACAGCCGGCCAAGCAGCAGATCTCGGAAAGCCTCTGGCCGCGCGTGTTGGTGGTTATCTAAGAAACCGTATTTGTCGATATAGTTGTATCCCCAACGTGCAAGATCGCTGACAAAACGGCTATACGCCCTCTTAATAACTGCAAAGCAGCCAACATCTAATGGTTGTAGTAGATGTGATGCATGCGAAGGCATACAAAGAGGTATAATATCGTTTTCTATGCAGATCCGGTTGAATTGGGGTGTAAGATGGCTACCATGGCCGTCAAGAATCAGTAGGCGAAATCGGCCACGTACACGCGAATTCGTGGATGGGATAAAAAGCTTTTGTATCCAACGTAGGCTAATTGTGTCGGTAGTTTAACCGTTATCAGAGACCTCGAATCGCCAGTCTTGTGGTAGGTTTTTAAACCAATCCACCATAGCCACTTTACCCTTAAAAATTACACACGGCGGTAGTGAATCCATCTGCACAGATTGTCTCGATAGCAGTAACCCATTCACGATTTCCAGGCTGTAGGAGACGTCTCCGACCGTAGTATTCTGCTCGAGCTACTACCTTCTGCGAGGATATAAGGCCCATTGCAAAGCATGTCTCATCAAAGTTATAGATATCCTCTGCTTGTATCCCGTTCTCGTTAATCACACTTTGTACAGTCGTGAACCAGGCTCGTAAGGCTTTTGGATCTTCGTTTAATGCGCGTTGGTAATCATATAGTACTGAGTAGCGTGTGCGAAGCTCATCACGGCGTTGAACAAATTTTGATGGCCAGTTCTTGCCAACAGTAGGCGGAGGTTGGCTACCACGCGCAGCCAGTAGAATATTATCCATCTCTCCTACAGTAACAGGCCTAGGCGCTGCTCCACGTGCATCCGTAGAGAATATCCATTCAGTAAGCGAATCCTCTTCTAATTGGGTCAATTTATGGCGAGTTGGGCGTTTATCAACGCGTGAGATTCGACCATTGGCACGCGCTTGCAGTGTAGAGAAGGGTATTTCGTATAGCTTGGCTGACACGAAAGATCATGGCAAACAGCATTTATTTGGTGCCCGCGCCTTGATCAACAGTACGCTCCGGGACACATTTATGTCGACGACTAATGAGAAATAACCAAACGATGAGTTCCTAGGGCAGCTGACCACGTGCATTTTCTAATAGTCTGGGGGCCCCGGGCCTTGAGCTCGAAAACTATTTCAACTGTTTTACAATTGTCACAACTTGGGCAGGACTAAATGAAACTTGATATTAACCGTTCTACCCTTTTCATTCTGCGTTTCAAATCGAAAAAGCTTCAGATTATTTCTGGAGTGGAGCTTGGCCTCATCGTTTTTAGGGTATGAATAAGTCAATTAGTTAGTGGACAATAACGGCATAATTTGAGGGGAAAGTTTATCATCCTAAGAGCAAACGCCAGTTTTTTTGCAACATGTGGTGCAACCAAAATGATGGAATGCCATTGTCCCGTGCATTCCACAGTTCTTCGAGAAGTTGAAGGGCATGAAGATTCGCAGGAAGTCGGTTCAGCGAATAGACGGCTCGGAGTCTCTCACGAACTTGATCTCGCAGAGGGTTATTTGATCCAAACAATTCAGACCCTGCGGTAAGAAGAGGAAGAGATTGGAAATTGAGGTAGTTAGAGGTTGTAGGTATTTGCACAAGGTGACGGACAGTCTCTTCGGCATAATATTGGATCAGAAGATTCTGGCTTTGAAACATCAAATCCGGATTCATGAAATAATCATTCGGACCACTGACTCGATAAAGAGAAATCAGGCCATGCTTGCGGAAAGCTTCATATAGATGTCCCAGGTCATTGTTTGGGGGATGCACCTTCCAACAGCAAAGTTGTTGATCCAGGATGGCTTCTTGTGTGAGGTTGCGTTGCTGCGAGTCGAGAACCTGCCGACAGTACCGTCCCACATTTCCTAAAATGTAGAGGAGTTCGGTACACGGTCCGTACATTGGGTGGTGCCAGTTACCCATCCTATGGATAGCAATAGACATATTAAGTGAATCGAGCCCTGGCTCTTCATCGGAATCTACTAAGAATGCGCTACACATATCCCAGTAAAGATACATCCCGAGACAGAGCCGAGCTAGAGGGTCATCATCTATAACGGAAGAGGTGATCTGTAGCATCTTGTTGATCAAGCTTCGTGCGGCAAACAAGTGTTGCTTGCCATAATCGCTCATGTCGCTATCACCGCCGTGCGTCAAAGCCAGTAGCATAACGGTTAGAAGGAATACCTGTGGCGTGTGCTGGTTCTGGTCTACCTCCTTCCGAAGGGATACTAGAGCTTTGCCCCGTTCCTCGAGGGCGATGATTGGGGCGTGTGTCGGGAAATATTGTTCATGGTTGGCGCTAACTGATTGGATAGTATGGACCAGTGCAGAGGACTGAGGAATATATTCGAGGACGGGAAATGAATACGGATTGTCCTCCGGGTCTATCACCAGCATCTGACTGACTCTCTCTAGCCAGTATTGCAGCAGTCTTGTATTGACAATTGTTGTAGGTTTTAGCGAGAGCCTGGGCGTCTCCGCTTGCCACTGCGTGAGGCGTGGAGTTGAAAAGCAGATCAGACCATGTTGGGCGCATCGCCGGCATGTCGGATGAGACTCGTCACATTTGACTCGCTTTGACTTGCATTGCTGGCAGCCAAGTTTGCTCTTCGTGTTTCGTCGCGGATTCGGCAAGGGTTGCTCCGGAGTTGACTTGGTTGAAGCGTGTTCCGACGAGCTAAATACTAATTTGAAACGCAAACGGGTGAAGTTCATATTCCTGTCGGGTTGGTGTGGGCTCTTTGCCTTTCGTCCTCTCCCATAAATTGCCAGAACTCAGGGGTAAAGGCAATACAGAAAGCTCCATTTTTTCCTGAAGACCATAAAGATCACCTGACCAGATTTCTGTCCCGTGGCGAGAAGGCGGTCCGCCCTAGACCTCGCCAAACGCTTAGCTTTGCGATATAATTAGTTAATAAACAAGATTGTATAGTATAAACTATATAGTAGGAAGGGTATAAGGTTTTAGAGGGATTAGGATACGAATAAATAGAGGATCTATAAGGTAGATGTTATAGAAGGCTACTGTCATAGGATTCGGAGTATACAACACCTCAGGTATTCGACGTCGATCCGAGGCCGAATCCCCTTCGTGTCGCCTGCATATCGATATCCACCCGAATCCTAATGTATTTAAGATCCCACAAGCATTCAGGATTCTTGATCTCTTCAAGAATAAGTTCTGTGTATCAACTGCTCAATCTGACCTCTACCGTCCGATACCCTTGCCTAGTCACAGGTCTCTAGCCTGACAACTTAGTAACCATCACAGAACACGAGTACGATAAAAGTCAAGTGGTATATGCTTAAATTCCGTCAAATCAAAGACCGTGCACAGAGTGAAACATGTTGATCATTGCTCTTCATGTCACGGCAATGAAGCTGTTTACCGCATCCTCATCCTGCTTGGCATGTCGCATCCCTTCTTGGCATAATATTTTTCATTCAACGTCTGATGCCGTCGGACCGTTTCCCCGGATTACCCTTTTTACTTGCCTTAGTATGCAATCACGCACGCGATCCGTGCCTTCTCGTCAATTCAATCCTTCAAGTTATTCTCCCACTGATTCAATTCTAATCGTAACATAACAGACCTTCGTGTTTCGCAGCACGAATTAATCAACAGACTGATCTGCGTAAAACCGGCTGAGGTGGACCAAGGACCCACCCTTGACAGGAGGTATGAAACACTTGGCTACTTCATACAAAGACATCAGACTGCTCCGGATAATATCCATGAGACTATTCCAGTATCAGAACGTAGTCTGCAAGGGTCCAGAGTACTATTGTGAGAAGACAATCAGGGACCATGAACCGTGAAGCAAATAATATTTAAAGCAGCAGAAATATCGTCTTTGATCAAATCAATCCGCTCATTCTCTGCAAATCACTGAACCATGGCTCTCTCCAAAATCGCTGCTCTTACTACCCTCCTGGCTTCGGCCTCCATGGTCGCAGGCCACGGCTATGTCTCGAGCATCGTCGCCAATGGCAAAACGTATGTAAATCACTGGCTGACTATCGACCTCCAACATTCCCATCAACTTAAGGTCACATCTTATTAACATATCCTAGATACAAGGGCTACCTCGTCAATGAATACGCCTACATGGACAGTCCACCCGACAGCATTGGCTGGTCCACCACAGCCACCGACCTGGGCTTTGAAGACGGTACCGAGTATTCCTCCGGAAACATCATCTGTCACAAAGACGGCAAAAACGGCGCCATCTCCGCCGAAGTCAAGGCCGGTTCCGACGTCGAGATCCAGTGGACCGAGTGGCCAGAGTCCCACCACGGACCGGTCATTACTTACCTCGCATCTTGCGACGGCGACTGCAGCACCGTCGACAAGACCAAGCTGGAATTCTTCAAGATCGAAGCCGTCGGCCTGATCGATGGCAGCAATGTCCCCGGCAGCTGGGCAACTGATAAGCTGATCAATGCCGGAAACAAATGGACGGTGACTATTCCTGATTCCATCGCTGCTGGTAACTACGTGATGCGCCATGAGATTATCGCTCTCCACTCCGCTGGTCAGAAGGATGGGGCGCAGAACTATCCCCAATGCTTGAACTTGAAGGTTACAGGTGGTGGTAGCGCTGATCCTGAGGGCACCCTTGGTACGAAGCTGTATACCGAGGAGGATAAGGGTATTCTGGTCAACATCTATTCGACTATCTCGAACTATGTTATGCCTGGTCCGGCTCTGTTCAGTGGTTAAATACCGCATTTTCTTCTTTAAGTGTCTTTGTCTTGGAATATCGCTAAGCTGGGCTTAGTTTGAGGGGATCGTTCAAAAGCTCTTTGATAGTCGCAGAAAAACGAAATCTACAATCCATTGCAAAGAATTTCTATACCTCCAACCTTATCTAGTACCTCTATTCTCTCCGTGTATAAACAGCCTTCCAATAATCCTCAATACCAGCGACCCCAAGTTCCCCAACAACACCCTGAATACCCAACTCCGTCCTCCTCAGTTCAAACTCTCCAAAGAAATTCGGCTCCGGAGAAAGCCTAACAAACCCCAATCCCTCAAACAAAGCCAAGCTGCGCAAATTATTCTGACCAATCTTCACGCTGAAACATTCAAAAGCCAGCGGGCCAGCATCTCTCAGCTTTCGCACACTCTCCGCATCATCAACACCCCGGCTCACGAACTCTTCCAAAATCTCAGTCTGGTGTTCAATGATATATCGCATAAAGACTAGTAAAGCCGCCTTCCCAAATCCGCGACGTTGGTTATTCTTCTCCGCAATCATGAGCTCGATTTCTCCGACAATTTGCGGCGGTGAGTCTCCCTCGTCTCCGTCATCGACTCGGAGGAAGAGATTGATGTCTCCGACCATTTTTTGAGTAGAGTCGGACTCTTTCGTGAGCATAGCCGTAGAGGCAGAGGCAGGCGCTGATGATGATGATATAGGTTGGCAGATTATGAATGTTAATTTGTCAGCGTCTTGGCGCCAGCTTTGTTGCATGGCGTATTCTTCTTCGACGCTCAATGGTTCTGAAGCGGTTGCTTGTTGGATTTCCTGGATGCGAGTTAACAATATTGTTCTTTGTGGGAGGGGATCCATCATTGTTGGTGATTTACCTCGTCTTGCATCCATTCATGGTAGCGGGGTACGTGCCATGTCGAGTATGGGACTAGAAGGACTTTGGAGGACAGAAGAGCTAGAATTTCGTTAGGCGGTTAGTATCTTACATATAAAAGCTTGGCAGCCCAGGTTTGATTATGAATTCGGAGTGAAAGGGGTGTATATATGGATGATCAGAAGGGCGGGGTGCGTACCAGTCTCGGCGTTGAGCAACATGGTGGCGGATGTTCTGCGAGGAAATCGGGTATGCTCGACAATCCAATGGTAAAGATATTTGTCGGGGTTCAGTTCCCCTCTGGTCTCTTTCTAGTACTTATTGGAGGGTTGGAAAAGCAGCAGATGAGGAGGTTGAGGCAAGGTTCCGCGCGGACTCTTCGCTAGAGTGGGGCCTTGGCATTTGTCCGTGGTTGGCCGCCATCACCATCTTGAACGCAGTTTCTTGTTTTTGCATTGTTATACTCGAATCGATTCATCAATTGGGGATATATTTGGTGTCATTAGCTAATGATAACATGCTAGCTCGATCATTCTATTTTTTCTCCTCTTGTCCGGCAAAAGTACCAAATCGGACCACCTCAACTTCTAGAGTTTCCGTATCGACTAGAACTAGTTCTCCGGTTTTCTGGAAACGCGGGATTGACAGTAGTCGTACTCGGGTTGGTGAGTTATTCCCACTGTCTGTCATTTCGGTATCACCACCATCCAGACGGAGCGGGATCATGTCTTCGATCAGGGTCGTTTTGAAGCTTGGCTGGCTGCCTGCGAAAAAGATATGCGGGCAAGCCTCGAGTACGAACGGGTCGACTTCTTGGAAGGGGTAAGACCCTGAAAATAAGTTAGCAAAGGGTACTTGGAAATGGAATCAGAAGCATGATACATACAAAGTGTGTCCGGCGCCGTGGGAACACCGCATCGCCAGCGGAGCATAGCTTCCATGACCCGCATTCGAGCTTCAGAGTTATCAGTTTCGTTTTCATCATCTCCAGCGAAATCCAAGTATCGCAATACGTCGTCGACGTTCTGTCCACTGCAGCCCCATAGGCGCCATCCTTCCACATCACCCTCCCATGGGTTTGTGACGCTGTCGAACCAACCCGGCTCTTGCTTGTCGTCCCCATGTACTGGAGGCGCGCAGTAAGCTCTGGATTGAGGGAACATGGCCCGATGGATTCCCTGTTGAGGAAGAGAAAAGTTTGCTGGGTCTTGATCGCCGGGCATGAGGGTCACAGGAATACTGGGAAGGATCTCGGCCAGGAAATTGTCGAGTTGTGTGATGGGCAAGGCATTGTACGCAGAGGCGTCGTATCCGTACTTCTTTTGCACAGGCTTGGACCCTGGGGCGGGTTCGATGGACACAGGGGCACCGAGTGAGTTGCCTGCAATGACAAGTCGTGTGATTTTTGAAGCATTTGCGGAAATTCCGTTCTCTTCACTTCCCGTCCCCGTATATCCCAGAAGATAATCCGTCAACAGCTCCAAGGAGAGTGTGTCGCTTGATGTACCAGTGATACCCAGTCCGCTGACGAAGGCAATCTTGCCACTACCCTCCGCTGAGCCTTTGGCTTGTGTACCTGTTGGAGCACCACCATCCCTCTCCCACCGCGGGGGCTGCAGAGGCAGGTCCGGAACCTTGATGTCGATCACCTCGAAGTCTCCGTTCGAGTTCTCCGTCCCAAGAACCGCAATAATGGCGCCGGTGACCAGATGCGTAGCAGAAAGGAACGTTCCAGTAAGACGAAGACGGCCGGACTCATCTTCCAGCATGATCTGGGTGGAGGATGGATCTGAAGGATCGGTGTAGGTGGGACGCGGCGCGGGTGCGGACGTGAAGTTCTGAGACACCTGTTAGATAGTCCATTTGAACTGGGAGCGAGTATACACACCTCTTTTGTCAAGTCCACCAGAATATTGGGCTTCAATGGCATATCCATATACACCGTACCGGCCATCCAGCACAGCTCTCCCTGTCGCACATCCAGGACTCGATCCACGCGACGAGCATGCTCTCCAGCGATCTGTTCACGAAAACCAGAGTGTCAGACCAATCTGTATCTCCTTGCTATGTCATATTTCAGGTGTCCTTACGGTAAGTCCATCCCAGGCTGCTATCGCGACTTCTTCCACGGCGGGCTTCAGTCTCGCCAGGCGCAAGAAGTACATGTCGCCATATTGCTGCTTGTAGTGTCTTTCGCCACCGAGGGGTAATTTGAAAGTTTCAAGAGGGTTGTAGTAGGAGGGAGCACGGTAGATCTGTTCACAGTCTTCGTTGTCGTTGCTGTCCAAACGGATTGCGATCAATGGTCAGCTGCAGTTCGAGCGGGACAAGGAGACAATTTTCCCCGGGGCCAAGAAGGCCTAGTGCAAGAGCCGACATACCTGGGAGACCGCAAGAAGCCGAAGTCCTTGTTTGGTGTCATTTTGGGGTGGGGGGATCGGGCGATCCTCAAGGCGTGGGAAAGGTTCAAGTTGATGAGGGGACAGCTTGGAACGCGGATTCGGACGCGAAGCGAAGCGCGTCTAATTACATTCCCGCTTTGGGCGGGTCCCACTACGACTACTAACTACTGACTACTATCCCCACTACGATAGTAACAACCATCTAACAGCTTATACTTATCCCAATAATTGTAAGTATTTATGAATCTATGAATTTAATTTGCTTCTTGGGAAAATAGTAGCTAACTTCAAGTTGAATCTGATATCCCAGTGGTTCTCCATTGCTTGAAACTTGAACTTGAATCCTAGTAGATAACATGAACTATATACTAACTAACTACTTCAAGTTGAAGTAGGTACACCAGCATGATGGGCGTGCCATTTATGCGACTTTTTCAAGTCGTGTTCAATCTGCTTCCACGTCGTGAATACTTCTGCCCTATCCTGGGCCGTTGACTCTTTCATTTCTTCGACTCCCTGCGCAATGCGACCCAGGATAATCATACATTTCTGATGTCTGCCCAGCGAGTCGTTGATATCTCGAAGTATACCACTCAATGGATATCCTGCTATACCCCATAGCCCTGATGTTTTTTTTAAAAAAAATTAATTAGCTTGTAAACGAGAAGACCACGGAAATATTTCCTTCGTTTTCAACATACCTGCTGCTGGCTTGAGAAATAAACCTCCGACTGCTTTCCCGACCCCCTTGAAAAGTCCCTTGGCACCCTCCTTCTTGTAACCATCGCGTGGGTGAGTGCCTATGCCTTTGATACTGTAGTAGAACCCGTCTCGGAGCTCCTGCGCTTATGTCAGTATGACTGGTCCTAGAATGGCCGCTGATATGGATGGTATTACCTCTCCTGCCGCTGTGAACCCGGTTCGAAGGTTGACTACTTGGGGGTTTTCGGTTACTGTCGAATCGTGATATAATTTGGGGGCGTTGTGGAATCCTCTGGTCATGCCCAATGAGAAATCTGCTGGTAACCGAATGGCCACCTTCGCAAACTTCTTGGACATCTTCTTTCCTTGCAACAAAGTTTCGTGCAAAAAGATGAATCTGGGTGGTTTCGAGGGTGCCAATGAGCTGCTCATTGGTTTTGCCGTTTTAAGTTGAAGAGACCTTTTGCGCTCTCTGCTCTGAACTCGATTGATTTCGTTGACCGGGACTCCTCCATCGTCCTCATCGTTCTCATCACCAGTGTCTTCCTGTGTACTTTCATCTAGACTATCTCCGGCTACCTGCTCATGATTCTCAATTTGGAAGGGCTGAACCTCATTTTCAGTACTCGTACTAGTACTTGTTCCTTCGCTCCCATCCAGGTCTGCTGGGGTTGTTGGATCCAGCGCAGAAACTGCTGCATCTCGACATGCTGCGCGGCGGTTATAACTTTGGCGGGGGTGACTCATTGCGCGAAGAGCAATAACAACATCAGTCCCAAACTCTCTTGGAACATCAATAAAGCCAGCTATGAAGCTCGTCAGGGCTCCAAAGAGGACCTGGGCACCCGCCGAAAGTGGGTTAGCGGGGTCCATGAATGTATCGTATTCCATAGGACGATGACTGGAGACAATCAGTAAAAGGAAATTTGCCAATTTTGCTTGTGTCAGTTAAACAATACTTACAGCACGAGCATGTCCGGACTGAGCTTCCCAGATCTCACCAGAACCGTTGCCGCAAAGGCGCTCAGGTTAATATCAGTATGTTTGAGGTGCCAAGCAGCTGGATGATTCGGGAGTATAGCGCATCTGGATAGCTGAGGGTCAAGATTTCGATAAAAGCTTTTCACCCCATGGCGCACGCCGGACTCTTCTTGCATTTTCATCGCAATAGCCTGTGCTCTGTCCAATGTACTCGTCTCCAGCGCTTTCTGTATCCCATCTGAGAGATTCTGGATGTTCAATCGTTTATATGGGATTGGTGCCGGCCCAGCTCCGGCCCGCGCAACGATACTTCCCCAAAATTGCTGGTCTCCAAAAAATGGGACAATTATCGTGGGTCGACCCAGTGCGAGACCTGCTGCGGTAGTTCCAGCGCCACCGTGATGAATCACACATGAAACTTGCCGAAAGAGCCAATCGTGGGGACAGCTTCCGATCATGAGAATGTTTTCCGGCACTTCGTCTGCTCCTAGATTTCCCCAACCTTTCGAGACAAGGGCGCGCTGGCCGGTTCTTTTGACGGCTTCAAATACAATCTTAGTCAGTTTGGCGGGATTGTCAACTACGATCGAGCCGAATCCGACATATATTGGTTTTGGTCCTGAAGCAAGAAATGCAGCGATTTCTGGAGGTGGCGTGTAGTTGCTCTCTGGCATGAGGAAGCCAAAGCCACAGACATCGATGTTCTCAGGCCAGTCAGGAGGCTTAGGTAATAACGAAGGAGACCTGTTTCAAATATCAGAATGGTTCTTTGTTAATCAGGATGACTCTCCTAACCAGAGATAAGTATGCGGCACTTGTAGTTTGTGGAGTATATTCGAGGCGGTCATTGTGTCCATAGGTTCGAGGGATAGGGTGTTTTTACGCAGTGTGTTGATAATATCTCCCAGCCCTTCCCATACCATCACATCTACAATGTTATAGGACATGAAGTTTGCCATGGTCGGCTTGCAGTTCTGCGAATGAACATTCGCTAATGGGTGGGGAAATGACTGAGTTGGCGACCAGGGCATCCTATTATTCATTAAGTACTCAATATCTTTGAAATCAGTATATAAAAGGGTCGACTCACGTGAATATAATATGGAGAGGAATTCCTAGTCGTTGGGCGCAATGAATATGGGCTAGGCTCGGAGGGTTGGCGATAATAGCGTCCGCCACAAAAGGCCGTTCTCGAAAATCCAAAGCTCTGTCGAAGGGGTCTTCTTTGATCTGGTGAAGATGAGTCCCATCACCCTTTTCGAAGCAAGATCTCCAACATCCATTGAAAATTTCCCTCATTTCACGCCGACGCTTTTGGATTTCTCCGGTGCGTATTGCCTTGAACCCCGGTAAAAGGCCCGGGTTTTTGACCATGAAAGCCATGAGCTCCGTTGGATCTCCTCCGATATTGAAGAACTCGAGACCACTATCGAGAACGAATTGCCGAAAAGTCAAATGTGTGGCCAATCTGACTCGGTGACCGTGGGCTTTCAGCTCGGACCCTAGCGCAACAAACGGCTGAATGTCACCTCGAGAGCCGATTACTTGGATGACGATATTCAAGTGCAATGGATAAGGCTCATCCTTTGCGAAGGGCTTCTCTTCATCGGCGGTTTGTTCCGCAACTCGGTCAGGATGTACATCCGGGCGTTGAATGCGGTTCAATAACCCTGCGATGTTCGGTTTATGCTGGTCGATATGGATATCTATTCGGCCGTCACCTAAGGTAGGACGTGATCAAGTTAGTACAACAAAGAGTAGGCGAATATGGCCGGAATATTATTTACTTAGAACACGAGCGCCAGTATCCAGCCCATCGGGTAAGAATCGCACTTTCTCAGGGCCATCTGGTGGTCGCTTGGTATCTTTAAATGGCAGAGTATGTGTACGAACGAGATTCAATCTCTCGAACGTGTGCGCAGGCGGCGGCGGTGCTACAACAGCAGCCATGATTGAAAGGTATTGTATACAGAGTGACTAGAAGAAATGGTGAAATTGACGGTCTGGAAAAGCGACAGTCAAGGTGGGCGAAGCTCGCGATAAGTCCAACATGCGGATGTATTCTCCCACCTTTCGCCCTCTCGTAACGCCGAATATAACTTTTGCTCACGCGACGTTCGTCCCATAACTAATTTCTGACAAACCCCAAGTTCAACGAGAAGAAGTGGTGGTGAATGACGTCAGTGGACTGGCGTGGCCCAAGGTCGACGAAGCTTGAGTTGGACGTGGAAAGATCGATGAGAGGCCCAGATCACAAATCATAAAAATGCGCGCATCATCCGGTCTTAAGGCCCGGGGTTATTAAATAATCGTCTGTGGCAATCGGAAGAAATCTGTCGTTCATGATTTCTTCGAACCAGAGGACCTGGCCATGTTTGTACCCAGAATTGAATGCTTTGGTCCACGACTGCCCAGATGGGTTAGCAGGGGAGGTGTAATTCCTTTTTGAGCGCTACTAGTAACTGACTTTGTCTTACTGGCCAATGGGTGTGCCACATACTTACCATGAATACTTCCATTCCTTCCTTACGCGATTATACTACTAAAATACGTCAAAAAGATACCGAGAAATGACAAATCTGCTATATATGATGCTTTCAAGGCCATCAAGAAATGTCTCAAAAGATTAACGACCTTGGAACGTTGAAAGTACAAAGAAGTGCATTGTTCCCAAATAGGAGGCTCTGCTTTGTGCGCATAAAACCGTCTTAAGATAAGCATAAAAAACCTACTAGTATCCTTCGAAAATAGATAATTGCTTTCTCACGAAATTGGAATATTCTTTCAAATTGGGATCCGTGATTCCTACCCCATTGATCACTGATGGCTCCTCGGTGCCAGGTGGTGTATAAAATATGCGTATGCGCAGTTCATAAGCCACGGCAGCCGATGAGAATCAGATGCCTCGGTCCGTCCGAGCTGCACAACTCTTCCCCGCATTCCGCACTCCGCATATATCTTGAACATATCAACCAACACTCTCTTATCCTTGCTAGCGCTGTGACTGTGAACCTTTTGCTCTTGTTTCAATTTACGATATCCATCACGGCCACTCGATTATCCATATATACCCACGACACCAACATACCTCCACAAAAAAAGAACCTTTCAAAGCCACTCTGCACCGTAACCTCAACACAAGATGTCTATCCAAACACCCCTCTGCTCCCTCCTCAAAATCCAACACCCAATCCTGCTCGCAGGGATGGCGCGCGCATCCAGCGCGCCCCTCGCCGCCGCAGTCTCGAACGCCGGCGGCCTCGGCACAGTGGGCGGACTTGGTTACACACCAGAGCAACTAGCCGAGATGCTCACGGAACTGAAATCTCTCCTAAAGGACCCCTCCCTCCCCTTTGGTGTGGATCTCGCTCTCCCACAAGTCGGCGGCTCAGCACGCGCTACAAACCACGATTACACGCACGGACAACTGGACCAATTAATCGACGTGACCATCTCGCACGGCGCGAAATTGTTCGTCTCGGCCGTCGGTGTGCCCCCCGCACATGTCATTAAGCGTCTGCACGATGCCGGGATTTTGGTCATGAATATGGTCGGTGCGCCTAAGCATGCGGAGAAGGCTTTCCGCGCTGGGGTTGATATTGTTTGTGCGCAGGGTGGTGAGGGTGGTGGCCATACTGGTGATGTTCCTTTCTCTGTGCTTGTCCCGGCTGTTGTGGATGTGGCGCGTAAATATAAGAGTCCTTTGACTGGTCAGCCTGCGCTTGTGGTTGCGGCGGGCGGAGTTAATGATGGGCGGAGTTTGGCTGCGTCTTTGGCTCTTGGTGCTGCGGGTGTGTGGGTTGGTACGAGGTTTGTTGCGTCTGAGGAGAGTGGTGCTAGTCGTTTGCATAAGGAGGCTGTTGTTGGCGCTCAGTATGGTGAGACTCTGCGGACGCTTGTTGTTTCTGGTCGACCGCTGCGCATGTTGCCTAATGACTACGTTAAGGAGTGGGAGAGTCGACCGGCTGATATTCTTGCGTTGACTGGGAAGGGTGTTGTGCCTATGATGAATGATTTGGAGAATGATAAAGATATTGATATGCCTTTCTTGATGGGTGATGTGTCTGCCATCGTGAAGGAGATCAAGCCTGCCGGGGATATTGTCAGGGAGATGGTTCAGCAGGCCGTGGCGGTGGTGAAGCAGAATAATTCCTACCTCGTTGGCAGTGGCCTGGGAAGCAAACTATAGATAAACCTTTATTGGAACTGGCTGTGGAGATAGCACTAATATCACCCCGGGAGGGATTTATTCGTTGTTAATATGACATGTACTTGTACAGAACTAGATGAACTTCAATGAACCGACAATAATCCTCGATTGAATGCTGCAAGTAACAGCCTAGTTACTGAGGAAAGGGGAGCATGAACATAGCTCATGCAGAAAGAGCCTAGGCCAGATATGCATGCTTCTTCCAAACAATAACCAAAATGGCCTTGCGGACGACATCCAACTATCACGAACGTCCCATTCCGATGTTCGATAGTCTCGCATCTCACCAAAGAATGCGCTAGACCCCACAATCAAACCAGAACCAGGAAAAATCGGCAATAATTCTCAAAACTTGTAAAAGAGATAAACCTCTATCATGAGAGGGAGCGGAGCATTTTCAATTCTTGCTCTCTATGGAATTGTAGCGAAGATGTGCAAGAAAATCAATGGCAACCATTAAGCACGGCGTTCGATCGGGCCTCTAGCAGGTTCGGCGGAGGAGGGGGTCCGAAAACCGGCCTCTGCGAAGATGGGTCTGCACGGGGAATGTCGCGGTCCGGCTCGTCCAGATCGCCCTCGTCACTTAACTCTTCCTCGTCCTCATAATCATCATCGTATTCACTCTCAGTGCCTTCATCGTCGTGGTCCAGGTGTTCATCCCCTTCCGGCAGTCCTTCGCCACGACCTTGGGCTTGCATCCGACGACATAGAGTCTCTAGATGTTGACACTTTCGACGCCATCGTTCCATTTCCTCTTGGTTTCGAGTGCGTTCCTCGGCCATTTCGAGAATATTCCGGTTCGTTTGCTCGTGCTTGCGATTCAGAGTATGATTCTCTTTTTCTAACCGTTTGGTCTTCTTCGACATCTCTTCCATTTCCTTGCGGAAGGTCAGGAAAAGCTCGTTACTGTTGTTCAGAGTATCTTCGACCTGGAGTAAAAGTTAGTTGTAAGAACTCCATCACCCCTCGTATCGGGACGGAGGCAACGCACCTGTTTGAACTTCTCTACGTAGATATTGAGCTGGCTTCGCAGTTCTGCCTCGGTATGTGAGAAAGTGGAGACCTGAGCACTTAATGCTCGACCTCGAGCGGTTTCATTGTCGGCAGTCCGTCGTTGCTCCTCATATTTGATAGTCAAACTTTGGATCTCAGAGTCCTTACTACGGAGGAGACCTTTGTAGTGTAGTTCTCGGGTATCGAATTGTTCGCTGATCGTCTTCAACTTCGCGCGGAGACTGCTATCATGTTAGTCGGTGTGAGACGCAGAGGGCAGCTACAGCTTAGATATGGTTGCATACGCATCGTCCAGATCCACGTCCACCTTTTCGTTGCGAGGGTTCCCTTTGGCAGCCATGACATCTTGAATGTCGTACAGGAGAGAATCGAGACGTTCGTTGACGATGAGACGTGCCTTCTTTTCCGTATCTTCGAGCTTTTTGTTTTCGTCCTACCCAGAAATCCACGGTCAGCTTGAAACGGGGCACTAATAACGGAACACCTTGGCGTACCTTGACTTTTTTATTTTCCTTTGTCAGCTCGCGACACAGCTTCTCCAGCTTGTCCTTCATGGTCACGGTCTTATTCAATTCCGATTTCCCCTTCTCTTGGTCCTTTTGCACTTGGTCCGCACGCTTTTTGCTCTTCGCATAGTCACGGTCCAGTTTCTTCATATCGGATAGTAGTTCGATATATTTCTTGTGCACCGTTTCCAAACGAGTCATTGGAGATTCGATATTGTTCAGTAGCTGATTGAGGTCTCGGGTGGCTTTCTTCACTTCGCGCTCTATAGTTTCAAGTTCATGTTAGTTCGTTCTATCCCCATGCCCGGTATATCGAATCGGAGGATACCCCCGCATATCCTTCGATACTGCGGTGGCCTTCTCCAGAGGTAACCATCACGCACCGATTTCCTGCTCCTGGTCCTTTTCACCAGCAGCATCTTGCTCCAACTGAGAGATCTTTGCAGCGAGTAGTTTTGAGGTCTCATTCGGATCAGCCACTTTCTTCCCCTTGTTCTTCTTGGCCATAGTGGTCGACGACATGGTGAGAAATGGGCCGGCCGCGGCTCAGGCTTTACTAACGTGTCGATCGAGGCGTATGGCAGTCGTGCGGGGAGTCAGAGGTCGAAAATCTGTGCAGGAACGGGATGCACTTTAGGAGGATGGCGGGATGGTCAATCGGAGTAGCGGGTGAGGGAAGGTCAACGGGAGAACCCAGAGGTAAGGCGGGATCGATCGAGAGATCACCTCTGGGGTCGTTTGAAGAGTGAAAGGTGGGAACTCAGCGCTTTCCTGGAGAAGCGGCCTTTCTCTGGTTTCCTTCGTCGGAGGCAGAATCGACGAGGGGGGTTAGTCATCCAGCCGCACCAGCCACACGTTACTACTATAGTACACTATAGTTTGTATGCTGATATGCTGGGTAGGCTGGGGACTTTGTTTCGGAAGACTTTAGTCTTTAGACTGGAAAGAATTAGAATGTCCAAAGCTATCTAGACTATGCAAGTTCCACCTGTCCGCAAGTTCCCCCGACGTGGGAATGCACCATCACGAGGGTTGAGCGTCTAGCGTGTATGACATAAGCCTCTCTCCGGGGCTTTCGGGCCGATCTGTTCAAGTTCAAGTTTATCTTTATCCTCATTCTTCTTATTTCTTGTTTTGTCTCCGATCTTTTGTCTCCCTTTTCCACTACAGGGAAACCTTCACCTTTGTTCATTTCGTTATTAGACCATCGACCGGACTGGTAGAACCCCCCAGACACCATGTTGCGCTCCTACATGGGCCTGAGCAGAGCCCGCGCTCCAGCTCTGCGCCAACCCATCTCCAGTCGCGCTTTGAAATCGAAATCCGCGATCCCTCAAATATACAAGGCGACTCGATCGGCATCGACGGTGACAAATATCGACAGCTTCCCAAAGATTGGCGAGAAGCTCCACGGTTTCACTGTTCGAGAGAAACAGCACGTTCCAGAGCTACACTTGACCGCAGTCCGGTTGACTCATGACAAGACCGAGGCCGACTACTTGCATGTCGCGAGAGATGACAAGAATAATGTTTTTGGGATCGGGTTCAAAACCAACCCTCCCGATGCCACTGGTGTCCCACACATTCTGGAGCACACAACGCTATGCGGCAGCGAGAAGTAAGTCCCACCCTCTACCTGGATATGGATCTACCAGAGAGACTAACTGGCAATCTTCCAATATCAGATTCCCTATTCGCGATCCATTCTTCAAGATGCTTCCACGATCCTTGTCAAATTTTATGAATGCCTTTACCGCCTCGGATCACACCACATATCCCTTCGCTACGACAAACCAGCAAGATTTCCGCAACCTCCTGTCCGTGTATCTCGATGCGACCCTACACCCGCTTCTCAAGGAGGAGGATTTCCGCCAGGAAGGATGGCGACTTGGCCCCGAGGACCCACGCGCTCTTCAATCGGCCCCCGGGGAAGCCGAGAAGAAGGCGCAACTGGATGATATCGTTTTCAAGGGTGTTGTGTACAATGAGATGAAGGGTCAAATCTCGGACGCCAACTACCTATACTACATCAAGTTCAAGGAGAACATCATCCCGGCTCTCAACAACTCCGGCGGTGATCCGGAATACATCACTGATCTCACACACAAGCAGCTGAGTGACTTTTCTAAGCGCAACTATCACCCCAGCAACTCCAAAATCTTGACATATGGAGACATGCCTTTGGAGCGTCATTTGGAACAGGTTGGAGCAGTTCTAGATGGGTTTGACAAGGGTCAGGTGGATACCGATATCAAGCAACCCGTGAGCCTTAGCAATGGCCCCGTCAACGTCACTGTACCCGGTCCCATTGATACCTTCTCCAGCGAGGACAAGCAGTACAAGACATCCACTTCATGGTACATGGGTGATTCTACCGACGTTGTCGAGACTTTCTCTGTCGGAATCGTTTCGTCTCTTTTCCTGGATGGATATGGTTCTCCCATGTACCGTGCGCTTATTGAGAGCGGCCTGGGATCGTCCTTCACCCCCAACACCGGTCTGGATAACTCGGGCAAGACCCCTGTATTTTCCGTCGGTGTCACCGGTGTGAGCGAGGCAGAGGCTCCTGCTGTTAAACAAGCTGTTCAGAATGCATTCCGCGAATCCGTCACTGCCGGCTTCAGCGGAGAAAAGGTGCGCGGCTTCCTGCACCAGCTGGAGCTTTCCTTGCGCCACAAGACAGCCAACTTTGGAATTGGCGTAATGGAGAAAACTATCTCGTCTTGGCTTAATGGCTCAAACCCCATGAAAGAGTTGGCTTGGAATGAGGTCATCGGAGAGTTCAAGAGGCGCTACGAGAAGCCCGGTTATCTCGAGTCTCTAGTCGAGAAGTATCTCCTCAATGACCAGTGTATGACTTTTACCATGGTGGGAACTCCTACCTTTAACAAGGATTTGGATGACAAGGAGGCCGTTCGCCGTCAAACCAAATTGTCGCAACTCATCGAACAGCACGGCTCGGTTGAGAATGCCGTTGCCAAGTTGAGCGAAGAGGAACTGCAACTCCTGAAGGTGCAAGAGGACGCACACAATGCCGATCTTAGCTGCCTTCCAACAGTGCGTGTGAAGGACATCTCGCGGGAGAAGGAGCGCAAGCCTGTGCGCGAGTCGAAGGTTGACGATACTGAGGTTGTATGGCGCGAGGCCCCGACCAACGGTCTGACCTACTTCCAGGCTGTCAACGCCTTTGACGACCTTCCTGACGATCTTCGCCTTTTGATGCCCCTCTTTAATGACTGCGTTATGCGCTTGGGCACGGCTAGCCGATCCATGGAGCAATGGGAGGATCTCATCAAGTTGAAGACTGGTGGAATTTCCACCTCTTCTTTCCTTGTAAACTCCCCCACTCAATTGGATCAGTTCAAGGAGGGCCTGCAGTTTACCGGTTTCGCTCTAGACCAGAATATCCCCGAGATGCTGGAAATGCTCTCGGCTCTGGTCATGGAGACTGACTTTACCAGCCCTGCTGCCCCCGCAATGATCCAAGAGCTTCTGCGTTTGACCACCAACGGAGCACTGGATTCTGTTGCTGGTACCGGCCACCGATTTGCAGTCAATGCCGCCGCCGCTAGCTTGTCTCGTAGTTTGTGGGTCCAGGAACAGCAATCTGGACTGGAGCAACTACAAGCCACAGCCAACCTTCTCCGGGATGCCGAGTCCTCCCCAGAGCGTTTGCAGGAGCTGATTGAGAAGCTTCGCCTCATCCAGGCGTTTGCAATTTCCAAGACTTCTAACCTGCGAGTGCGTATGGTTTGTGAGCGCGAAAGCGCTACTCGGAACGAGTCCGTTCTGCAGAAGTGGTTGTCTGGGCTGCCCAAGACATTCTCCCCAAGTGGATCCGGATCTGCTTCCTCTTTCAAGTCTGTTGACAAGGCACTATATGACCTGCCCTACAAGGTCTACTACTCTGGCCAGGCTAGCCAAACTGTGCCATTCGTCGACTCATCTAGTGCACCCCTTACCGTGCTCTCCCAACTTTTGACCCACAACTACTTGCACCCCGAGATCCGCGAGAAGGGCGGTGCATACGGTGCCGGTGCTAGCAATGGACCCATCAAGGGCATTTTCACCTTCATGAGCTACCGCGATCCCAACCCCATGAACTCTCTCAAGGTTTTCCAGAACAGTGGAATCTTCGCCCGCGACCGCGCCTGGTCTGAGCGCGAGATTGAGGAGGCTAAGCTTGGTATCTTCCAAGGCCTCGATGCTCCCATGAGTGTCGATGATGAAGGTGCTCGCTACTTCCTGAGCGGTGTCACCCATGAAATGGACCAGAAGTGGAGAGAACAGGTCCTGGATGTTACCGCCAAGGATGTCAACGAGGTCGCCGATCGCTTCCTTGTCAATGGATCGCAGAAGTCTACTTGTGTCCTTGGTGAGAAGAAGGACTGGGCTGACGCTAGCTGGGAGGTACGCAAGCTGTCTATGGGCCAGCAGGAAGATGCGGCTCCCGCGGCTTAGTGGATATCATATCCTCCCGGCCTCCCCGTGTATTATTAGATTTTGCATTTGCGGCACGTTCCGATATCTATGCATGCCCCTTGTACATATATGTATACTATCTGTCCGGTTTGTCTATGAATCTCCGGTCTTCTCTTCGGTTTTCATTTCCTTTCCATCTTTCTTCCATCTTCCCCTCTCCCATATACACCGCGCTTCAAGATCTATACGTGTCCATGACACCAGAGCTCCTCACATCTGCAACTAGCCGCCTCCTTTGGTTGCAGAGGTGGCATCCTATTCCCTCCATGGGGGATGCAGCGCAAGAACGTCAGAATGTGAGCCCTCGAGGCACACTTCCATCTCCGTTTCTCGGAACCGCCCTGGACTTTTCAGCCTACGCAGGACGGACTAAAAATGTGAGAACATAAACAACCTGGGCACGCCTTAGGATAGTTCAAGCTGTACTCGTATCATATAGAAATGAATTCATTCCTCCGTAATAATAATATCTTCTCCATATCTCCATATCTCCATAGTTCCATGTGGATCTCCCCGGAAAATCGGTCCGTGCCTCTCCAGCCTTAATCACGTGCCTCTGGTAATCACGACCGACTCAACTTTGGGTTTCTCCTGGGTCTCGTAAGATGCGACCTTTTAATCTCCAATCGCCATGGAGAAGCAGGCCAAAATGGTCCTGGGCCCCAAGCCTACCAAGGCATGTGGTGTGTTCCCCCCTTTTCTACCATGCGGATCGGAAAGGTACTGATTGTGTGGACCAGTCAATTGTAGGCGATTGAAGGTATGCGCCCGAGCATGTGCATTGCATAGGATCTGGGATGATCTTCGATTGACCGCCCACAGATGAAATGCGAGGTCTCAGGGCCTCCGCCGTGTCGCCGATGTAGGCATACACAAACAGCTTGTGTATTTAAGCCTCGTGCCAATGTGTGTTTTTTTTTTTTTTCTACTATCATTACGCCCCGCAACGCAATGCCTCGCTCGTTGTCAACTTGAACTTATTCAATTAACCAACTCTCAAGGCCTCTGCCATTCATGAATTTGTCGACGAGGCACAGAATGAACTGCTGATCTCCAGAACGTCAACGGCACCTGATCAGCAAGCTATCCTCGATCGTCTGGATCGTATCGAGGCTGCGCTTGGCATCACCCAAGACGCCTCCGAGACAGGATCCGTCTCTCAGGATATGAGTGTGGATGACGAAGTAGACTCCGTACCATTGCAGGGCGTCTGGAATGCTGTCGCTCACTTGAGATCTATCACTCGGCCGGTGCCAGATGAGAAGGTCTGGTCACGTCCCACTATCAAGAAGCTTTGGAGCTCGTAAGTATTCCTCCAGACAAGCATGAATATAGCCCCGGCCTGCTCCTAATTTGCCTGACTAAGGTTTCTAAACAATCTGCCCCTGCTGCATTTTCTAAGCGACCGGGATGCATTCACATCACCGACACCATTACTGCTTGCATCTGTTCTCTACATTTCTGCTCTTCATCACCGATCATCTGAGCTGGCCTCATTCGATGCGGGATACTTTGCAGCCACTTGCAGCGCTATAAATGAACTACTTACACCAAGCTTTAGACCTGGTCTTCCTTCCAGGCGCGAAAGCCATACAACTGATGATTCCGCCGACTCTTTACCACCGAAGCGAAGAGCATTTAACGATATCCTTGGCCTTATCATGGCGAGTTTGAGCTCAGAGGCTTATATTGATGCCACTGGCTCTTGGATAGCGATGGCTTACCGCCTTTGGCTGGATCACTGCCCGTCTCAAATAGATGCTACTACTCCAGAATGGCGGGGATTATTTTCTGGCCTTCAGGTAAGATGGCACATGAGTACTAACTAGTCATTTTTTGAGGGTTACTGACTGTTCAGGTTATCGATATCGAACATGCATCTATGCATATGTCCTATCCTATGCTACCCCGACAACCTCCAACGCCAGGTATACAGCGTGTTGACAACCATCAGGGAAATGCATACCAGAGTCTCTCTGATATGATGCACTACGGTCTCAGCCACTTTGTGGGCAGGGGGTTACCGACAATCTGGTCCTCAATCAATGCCGATGTTCCTGATAGTCCTGTCATTCAGACCTCGTTTACCGAACAGGACTCTGAAGTTATCCGCCTTTGGGCGCGTAAGATTGACGATTGGCTTGTTAAATATAATGGGGCATCCCGTAAGTTCCTTTTACAACTGTATACTTCAAGTTACTATATAATGACTGGAAATTCGGGTCTAATCTCTTGACTTTATGTTCCAGAGCCATCTCCGTCAGATAGGCAGGGTATCGTGATACTTTTGCAATATCATTTGCATAAACTATACGTTCTGTCTATTTATCATCCTGCTCGGGGGTTTGACTTGAGTTCGGCAAATATTTCCCCCGTCGAAAGGCATGAGCTGCTCGTATCAGCACGTGCAGTATTGAGGTTACGCCAGGACGATTCTAGCATCTGGTCGAACTGGGACTTGATTGTAAGACCACCCTTTGTTTTCTTTCTTTACTTGTATTTCGCAAGCTAATTATCTTAGATGATCACCTGGGCTGCTATTCTCTTACTCCGTGGCGTGGAAGACGGCATGACACACCAAGACGGTAAGAATTTCCATTTATAACTGGAAGACAATAAATGATACTAACATTTATGTAGACCTCCACCTAATCCAAGCCCATCTCCGCAGTCTAGAAAGATCCCACCAATCTTCCGAAAGTGTCCACACCGTTCTCTCCCAACGTCTCGAATCAAGCATGCAAGCCATGCACACTCCACCAGACACCACCTCCGCCCTCGCATTCCCAGTCGCCAACGCAGACGATTCTTGGGCTATCTTCGACCAAGAAATCATGTCCCTCGCAAACCCACCCTGGCTCTTCCAGGACTCCGCATTTTCCCACACCCAGAAATCTCCAACCCATCAAGTCCAGCCTGTACAGTCCGGCTTACAATCCGTCGCCTACGGCTCGGGCCTTATGCCAACCCAGGCCCAGCAGTTCGCGGCTAGTGCCCAGTGGGGAACACCTCCAGAGGCCATGCAGGATGCATTGCCGTCTACTCTTAACCGGATATTCGGTAATGAGCCTCATCAATCACATAACAATGGTCTTATGTAGATAGTGGAGAGCTTTATCTGTATATATCCATTTCAACGAATATACGCCGTCTCATACACATCCTCTCATACTATACATCAACCATTTTTGTCGCCAGCGTTGAAGCAGCTCATTCTAAATTTCTAGCTCATAATCTAGCTCAATTCACTCTATAGTCTCCTAACCACGAATCGAAGCTTAAAAGACTCAACATTCGCATGATACTTATCAAACCCCTTATCAACCCCCTGCCAATCCTCTCTCCAAGAATCAACCTTCCACCTCGTCCCCGTCTCCTTCTCAACCTGTTCCCACATCCTCTTCCACGTAGCAAGATCATGCCGATAATTCCCTGGTGCATTCTCTTTATCATCCGGGTCCTCAGGATCAGTCCTCCCAGCCTGTCTCCCAATCAAAAGCGACCCAGGCTCAGGACGAAGAAAAGTAATAACCCTCTTGATAGCTTCGACCTGCTTTTCCCACGGAAAGAGGTGGAAGAACGAAGCTGCATTGACAATGCTTACTTTTCCGGTCAGTTTCTTCACCAGATCGGAGTTCGGGTCGAATATATCTGCAACTATGAAGTCGCAGTTCAGCGTCTCGCGATCGGCGAATAGATCGTAGCCGATTTCGAAGAAGTCTCTGCGTAGATCGGAGGCGTAGATGTTTTCTGATGGGACTCCGTCGTATACCTATTCCTTGGGATACAGTTATTAGCTTCGACTTTTACTCGACAACCCGGGCCTAGGCTTAGCTGGTACTGACTAGTTGCCGAAGCTCTTGTCCTATCGCACAGCCTACGTCCAGGAGCTTCTCGCCGGATTTGAGTCGTTGAAGGACCTCGGCATAGACTGGAGACTGGGGGATGCTCAGATCAAGAAATCGAAATGAACCGATGCAAGGGTAGGGGAACTAGATTTTGTTAACTACATTTCTTTTAATGTTTACCCCTAAGTGAAATTCCTTCTTGCAACGCATCTTGAAGGATAAGACTTACGACTGAGTAGGCTCGTTCTCTCTAGACCATATGTTAGCACATCGGAAGATACGCATAGCGCCGACATTCATTGGCTCACCACGTCTACAACATGCTGCAGAACCTGATCTGACGGAATGTTGCTGTACTTCTCCAGTATAGTCTTCGCCGGTTCTGGAACCTCGTCGATTGTTGGCTCATACCAGGGTAGCTCCTTCGGGTCCATGCCCTTTGAGAGCATGCTCTGGAGATCGTTCTCGGCCTTAGCCATGGTGCAATTTCTGGTGGAGTGGGGTGCCCTGATGCTGTGAGATATGATAAATAGGTGGCAGCAATTCAAGTTGTATAGTTGGATCTTCGGGAGCTCCAGGGCTTGTACGGTATAATGCTGGCTTGTTCGAGGAACCCCGGGAGTCGGCGAAGGCTGACGACAAAGCCCCCGCAGCGGGTGGATCCTGTTCGGAGATAGGACTACTAGCTAGCAGCTTTGAATAGTACTATTTACGCCCGCCGGAATGCCCCGGGATTGGATATAGGTAGCATAAATCTGAAAATACAAAATTGAATAAAACAATGTTCATACAAAATATATTCTAAGGCCGAGATAGCTCTTAGTACTTAAGGCAAAGTGTATGGTCCACGTGATTCCAGCATAGGGCAGCGTTATCAATTCACACTGCAAACGCGTACCAAGGTATTCGCATCAAAGCGATCGCAGTCGACAGTCCATTTAATCATTATCGACGGGGTATAAGGTACATGAGAAAAAGAAGTCATAATATCGTACAGCCAGTATGGCAGTTGTCAGGCAAACATCATCAAGTACGGCAGAGCCAAAGATCAATTCAGCGTGTCTTCGTCGCGAGGATACGGTTTCTGGGCCAAATCCAGGGGGACATCTGATGACTTCACTGATCCGAGACGAGGAGAGATACCTGTCTCACCCGGAGATTCTGCAGTGGCTGGGCTTTCTGTCCCAAATGCAGGGAACGGTTCAGGTTGGTCGTCTGACAACTGGCGAGCGGATGAATCGCTTGACTTTCTCGTACGAGTTTTGGGGATTTTGATTTCGTTAGTTAAATAAAAGGCCTGCCTTTCGAGGTTGTTAGATGGTTGCTCTGTCGATTTAGAGTGCTGAGCAGGCTGGGAAATCGAGTTAGCATTTGTATAAGTACCATTCGGAAACAATCTTGGTAACATACCGTATGAGCGTCATCAAGTTCAAGACCCCGTTGCTGGGCCAGTTCTTGAGCAGCTAGACGCTTTCTTTCAATCACAGACTCTTCTTCTAGTCGTGCGCGTTCCTCTTCCATTTTCAGATCATCCATCGACAAGGCATTGACGCCGTGAATAACACCAGAGTCCGGACTCGTTGGTGATTTCGTTGAAGATCGCCTTTTCTTCTTCTTGTTCTTCTTCTTGGATTTTCTAGAAGAGGCCTCAGCAAGGCTGGAAGTTCCTGACGCCGACCTTACCATCTCTGATTTTGTTCCAGACTGGTCATCTGATTCCAGGCCAGTTCCCCGGCGGCCAAAGGCGAGCGCAAATTCATCATCCAGCGGAACTGCATCTTCCTCCTCGTCACTAGGAAATAAATCACCACGCGAGCTCAAAGAGTTCGCCGTTCCTTTCGAGGACTGCGTAGAGCTCCGGTTGCGCCCATTCCAAGCGTAAGCTATTTGATCACCGTCGTCCTCGGTGGCTTCCATCAAAGGTTCATCCTCCTGGGAATGTCGCTTCAAGCTACCGGGATGTTCCTGTAGATCCGCAGCGGACGGTCGGTACTTCACGCCCTTCGCACCTAACCTCCAGGGGAAACGCTCAAGAAATCCAATCAATGAGGAGCTGGGAATGACGGTCGGGTCGGTGCGATTATCTGGAATGTGCACCGTGCTCCTCCGTCTTGTGTGACGTGTACCATAACTCATACGCCTCGGGCGGCGCGGCTGCTCCGCACTCCCCCTGGCCAGACCGCTACCAGCTAGGAGACGGTCCAACTCGCCGGTTCCCCATCCTAGTAACGTCTCGTCGGTCTCTTCGTTGTCCCAATCATCATAGAAATCGAAGTTGTCTTCGGCACGTCCGCGTCGCCGGCGACGGAGATGGTCGTCTCGGCTTGGAAGACACGGGTCTGTACAAGTCTGGACGCAATTGCCGACCGCGGCCAGACAGGGGGAAATGTAGTTCTGCGAAAAGGTGTAGAGTCCCTCTTGGGCGGTTTCATTGGCGGTTTCGAAGTTGTGGGAGAGTTGGTTGATCCGCTGCCGAAAGCGCGGATCACGCGGTCGCATCATCTTGAAGCTCGTCTCGGATGACCAGTGACAGAGGGTCTGGTATAGTCGAATTTACTTCATCGGCGCGTTGGGTGGTTGGGTGAGCGATGGAGCAACGAGCGGCTGGCGACGATGTCATTGGGTTAGTCAGCGAGCACGTGAACCTGGGGTAGCTGGGTGCTTCCCAAAAGGGAAAGCCGATGTATAAAAATGCGAAAGCACTATTTAATAGCAGTCTACTGTACATTTTGATCAGCTTACTGGCTATGGCTCTGGTATTGCTTGATTTTGTGTTCTTGTTTTGCTATGCTTGCTCGAAAATCTATTTGTATCATTCGCCCCCGTCCCCCACACAAGCAATAAACACAACATTAAACCGATACTTCTTGGAATGTGAGAAGGGATTTTTGGTCCTTTGGTCGTGAGGCGATAATCTGGTCGTCAATAGACATGTCACTAGACATCTCAGGTGCGATGTTCGTCGTGAACCTGCCATAAATGTCTCGGAGAAGCGTCTTCATTTCGACGAGGGCAAGGCTGCAACAGATTAGTATAGGGCAACATATTCAATTGGAAACGGGCACTCACTTCTTTCCGATACACCCTCGACCTCCAGCAGCAAAGGCAAAGAAAAGTCTGTTTCTCTCCGCTTCCCCTTCCTTCTCGAGCCATCTCTCCGGAAGAAATTCCGACGCATTAGGAAATACAGATGTATCCATCAGATGCATCGAATAAGCTTGACAGCTAACAATCGAGTTTCCAGGAAGTGAGTATCCGCTGATATCTCTCCCTTCTTTGGGAACATATCGAGGCAAACTCATTGGGATTGGTGGGAACAGTCTTAGCCCTTCCTTGATAACAGCGTCCATATACGGTAAATCGTCAAGTTTGGCGTTCGGGTTGTCGATGATTTCCTGGTGGAGACGCTTTTGGACCGATATTGACCTTGGAAGGGACAGCTCATGCATGAGAAAACAGAGCGCATCGCCTGTTGTATCGATTCCCGCAGCCAAATGATCCATACATTCCGCGGCCATCTGAATTTCTTCAATATTGTTGGCCTTGCTTCGCAGCTTATGCAGCAGAGCTGACTCTTCTGTCTTCGAGCTGGATACTCTGTTTAGAACAAACTTATGGGACAGAGACATCATAGGTTTAGGGGTGAAGCAAGACCGAATAGATGCCAGGGCGGGCCAGTGATGCTGAACAAGCCTGCCTACAAGGGCCGTGTTAGTCATCTAAATTTAAGTTGTAACTGTCATGTCCTTACTTTGGAGTCGATCATCGTATGAAAGGTCCTCCATCAATACATAATCCTCCTTCTCGTCAAGGGACTTTGTGCCAGATGGATTGAAGAGAGCATGCGAAGCACAGTCAAGGGCATAGCAATGAAGTACCGTCTAAGTAGTAGTCAGCAACGCGGAATCGGATTTTGGGAGATGTTCAATGTCACGGACATAAGTGTCCAGATAACTACCAGCAGAAGCAGCACATTTCTGGACAACTTTAGCAGCATTCTGCTGAATTCCCTGGATAATAGTGGAGTTCAAAATGTTGGTCATGGCATATCTTTCCGCAAATAGCTTTCTTCGTTGCGAATGCTGCTTTATATCAATACTCGTCCTGATATGTCGTTTGTTTCGAGGTAGTAGTTCGTACCTCATTTTTGTTCAAGAGTGCGAACATGGGTCTATATTACATGCTGATTAGTATTGCATCAATGTTGTTGCATGGGTGTCACAAAACCTACCGCCGACCGTACTGTTTGAAAAGATCATAGAATTCTGTTTTGTCATAGCCACTTCCACCACTTTGGTAGATTTCCTTCATTCCCTCCAAATTGGCAAATGCGACCTCATTGGGAGCTAGACGAACAACAGGTCCATATCGTTCATGTAAACTATGAATCCAGACTCGACGTTTCCCTTGAAACTCATAGTACTTCAGCACAAAACTAGTGAGATTCGTATACCATGGCCCAGGCACCTTGGTTGCGATGGCTGTAAATGTAGTTGAGGAAAGATAAACAATGCACGCAATTACCAATAGGTAAAGTGTATACATGGTCGCGTGTGTTTTATTGAAAGATGCACTTTAAGTGTTAGAGTGAGTTACAGATATTCCAAGGAAACACATCATCTTATACCATTGATAAGGGAAGGGCAGCACACAATATTGTGGAAGTTGGTGCGGCGGGTCAGGACCCATTCATTGATGGTTAAACCCTGTATGGCAAGTGATGGAGATGAGGGTGGTTTTTCGAAAGCCGATAACTGTGTGGTGAATGAACAATGACATTCATTACTGGTCGGAAATGGTTTGGGGTCAGTGGCGATCACCCACCAATCCTTTAGTTACCTTTCTTTACCTTTCTTTACTCATCGCCATAGCCGGCCGACTCCGCACAACGCCGATAACGCTAAACCGAATTTAGGAAGTCGAGGAGATGCAGGAACAGCCTTGGAATGCCATCTGCCGACCTCCCATTATCGATCTGGCCACAAAGAAGACTTGTGGCTAAATTTTAGTCTATTCTGTCTAGCCCGCTTTGGTAGGCCAGGGCGATATGTTCGAGTCGGATTCTCGCACAATCCATCAACCCTTCCACCCCTCACTGTTTCTCCTCGGGATTCCTTAAGCGTTTATCGCAGATTCCCGCTTATCTGCCGATACTACCTCGTGCATAGGATAACGAGCTACGCGGGGCACGCGGGGTATGGGCCAGCTTTTATCGGGCTGTTCAATTCAACTTGAAGATGACCACGCCAGTCAAGCGTTCATATCACGGATGTGTTCGATGCAAACGTCGCCGTCAAAAATGCGATGAACAGAAACCGAATTGCGGGCGATGTTCGAATGCCCAAGTGTCGTGTGAATATAAGATTACCTTGAAATGGAATGGCCGCGTACCAAGGAAGGGAAAATCATCTTCCCAAGAAGGAAGAGATGAATTCACATTCGACTTGCAGAGCGGCGTTCGCAAATCTTCTCAGCATGAGTCCGTACTACTACCCGAGCAGAGTTGGGGACACAAGACCTCTGCTCCATGTTTTAACCTACAACTTGAACAACCTTCCCCGGTATTGACCAAAACGAGTCGACAACTCCTCCATCACTTTATCACCGAGACATCAAAGATATCAAGCTCTGCCCATATCCGAGACCAAATATGTCAGACCATTCTCCCAATGACCCACCAATCCGACTCTTTACTGTATGCTACGATGGCATTCGCGGCTCTCCATCGCTATACCCTGCTGAATGAGCTTCCGGCTCAATTTATGCCTGAAGATCTCGTTGCAAATCTGATTGCTTCAAGCATGCGATGTTTACGCCGAGACCTTGAAACACCTGGTTATCCAGTCCAACCTCTCCTCCATACAATCCGGACATTATGCCATTGTGAAATATTTTCCGGTCGCGCCAATTCCTCTTGGCGCGTCCACGTCAACGGTGCAGGGGCTATGTTTAATGAAATTGCATCGAGGATAAACTTCAATGAGTCGGAATACAGTTTCTGGCTCTGGTCTCGATGGTTCTGGTCAATACAGGCTTTGACCGCGACCACCGAGGTCGGGAAAGTGTCGGAGCTGGCCTCTGCGAATTCCGTCATCCGAGAAGACGATCAAAGCTATTTCTTCGATACGTATACCGGATACTCCTCAGACCTCAATATAGTACTTATGGAGATTGGCCTTTTGATGCATCGGGGAGAGGCCGCGGATCTCAATACCGAATCAGGGGAAACTGCTTGTGGCGTTGAAGAAAAGTCGGATCAGCTCGAAACCTCAATCAAGTACATGATTCGCCGTGATGCAGACTTTGGCCTCAAGTTTCCTGGCGATGTGTTGCATAATCCTGGTATGACTGTTCAATTTCAAGCTTGCAACACCGCCTACCAATACGCAAGTCTCATACATCTTTATCGAAGGGTAAAATGTCTTCCTTCGTTCAGTTCTGAGGTTCAGGGTTGTGTAAGAGCAATTTTGGATGCTGTATCTGCCATCACTCCGGTTACAACGCTTTCACCTTGGATTCTTCTTACTACCCCTCTATTTACTGCTGGGTAAGTCACCTACCTGAAAATGCAAGCGAGACCAATTTGAGTATCCTACATGAAATACTAATCAAGGTTTTGCAGCTGCGAGGCCGTCGGGCAGGACAGGAAACTCGTCAAAGAACTTCTCCAGGAATTATATTTCACTTTACACATCCGGAACATAATAAGAGCACTGGAGATTCTGGAACGGCGGTGGGAAGTCTACGATCGCTCTAGGCCTTCAATCGCAGGTCACGTTGACGAGCATGTGGGTGGATCTATGGATGAGGTAGATAGTGCAGATTGGCTAGATTTTATCCCATATTGAGATACAAAGATAAAGAATAATAAATTTGACAATCGCCTAGTACCTAATATAGTTCTCCTGAGTCATAATCCGGCTGCTAGAAGCTTTATTGGGGTGCACAGGCCCTTCAATAAGGCGCTGCACGGCGGGAAATAGCCGAATGCTACATGCGCTAAAACTTCAAATGCGGAGTGCTAGTCCAGAATGCGTAAGCTTTATCTTATGCGGGGTCAAGGTATTTCATCTTCATTGCCGATATCTTGCGTAATAAAATCCCCAATCTATAAGCACTTTGGGGTTTTGCTATCATTTGATCTTTCACTTTGCCATCAGTGATCCATATAATCAATCAATATCTCAAGTCACATTTCCCTGTTTCAAATAATACTATCACAAGCCTTCACTCTATACTTTATAACCAACCGGCCATTATGGCGGACAAAGGTTTGAAGCCAGAAATAAATTCAGGAGACGCCATTGTCGTCGCTACTGAGGGTCACTCCTCATCAATCCGGCCACAATTCGGCCAACGTATTGTCGACAGTTTCAAAAGAGATCCCCAATCATTCACAAAAGACCTGAATGAGTCTCATGAACTTGAAAATGGGCCACATAATGCTCCAGAGCCGCCGCTCCAACGTCGTCTTAAAACCCGTCACGTTCAAATGATTGCAATTGGCGGCTCCATTGGTAAGAAAGAAAAGCCCAGCCACCTTGCCAGCCCACTAACTAGCCTCAGGGACTGGTCTTTTTGTGGGCTCTGGTAGTACACTAGCAACCGGAGGACCAGCTTCTATTCTTATCGCTTATACACTGATCGGCTGCATGTTATTCTGCATGATGAATGCCCTTGGCGAGATGGCGGTTATTTTCCCTGTCAGCGGCTCATTCGCACAATATGCCACCCGATTTCTAGATCCGGCTTGGGGTTTCGCTATGGGCTGGATGTACGTTTTTTCTTGGCTGGTTACTTTGCCATTGGAAATTGTCGCCGCATCAATCACGATCGAGTACTGGAATCCAGGTGTTTCTAGTGCCGTGTGGGCCGCTATATTTTGGTTGGTGATTATCAGTATCAATCTCTTTGGCGTTAGGGGATACGCCGAGGCCGAGTTTGTGCTTTCGATAATTAAGATCATTGCGATTATTGGATTTATGTGAGTTCTTTCCAGATCAACACTAACCTTTACCTACAATCGACCACGAGCGTGGCTAATGCTATCTAGAATTCTGGGAATCATTCTGAATTGTGGCGGTGGGCCTCAGGGTCATTATATAGGTGGTCAATATTGGCATAACCCTGGAGCTTTTAATAATGGGTTCAAGGGCCTTTGCAATGTCTTTGTTACGGCTGCATTTGCCTTCGCAGGAACCGAGCTCGTGGGGCTAACAGCTGCGGAAACCGAAAATCCTCGTAAAGCCATTCCCAAGGCTACTAAGCAGGTGTTCTGGAGAATATTGTTATTCTTCATCGTCTCGCTCATTATAATCGGTCTTTTGGTTCCATATACAGATTCAAGACTTGTTAGTGGATCTTCTAGTGCTGATGCACATGCCTCTCCATTTGTCATTGCGATCGAGGATGCAGGTATGTACACTTTAATTTACTCAGAGTTTTTTTCTAAAAAAAAAATAGACATGAAGCTAACTCGAATCCTTTTATAGGTATATCTAGCCTTCCTTCCGTGGTGAATGTGGTGATTCTAGTTGCCGTCTTATCTGTTGGAAATTCCTCCGTCTACGGCGCATCTCGCACTTTATCCTCTCTCGCAGAACAGGGCCAAGCGCCTCGTTTTCTTGCATATATCGACCGGAAGGGTCGTCCTATCTTGGCTATAGCTTTGACATCCGCCTTTGGATTACTTTGCTTTCTCGCTGCTTCGGATAAGCAGACACTTGTCTTCGAGTGGTTAATGGCCATTGTGGGCCTAGGCGAGATCTTTGTCTGGGGCTCTATTTGCTTGTGTCATATCCGATTTCGCCAGGCTTGGAAATACCAAGGCCGGCATTTGGATGAGCTGCCATTCCGTTCTCAATCTGGCGTGATTGGATCTTGGGTGGGATTTGGCTTTAATTGTCTTGTGCTGATCGCACAGTTTTGGACTGCGGCTTGGCCATCTGGTTATGGTGAAATGACTGCGAGCTCTCGGGCTAGCACATTTTTCTCATATTATTTGGCTGCACCGGTGGTTCTGTTTCTCTATGGATCTTATAAGTTTTGGTATAGAACCAAGATTGTTCAAGCGCATGAAATGGATTTGGTCACTGGATGTCGCGTTTTTCATGTCGATGATCTACTTGAACAGGAGGCTGCCGATCGTCACAAACGATCTATCTGGTGGAGAATTTATCACATTTTCTGCTAAAGACAACATGGCCATCGGCATCAATAATAATGTTCGTGGGCCAGCTCAGAATACAGATACAAGTCTTCTCTATCACAATATCAAGACTTCGAGTCTATTACAGAAAGGCCCGTCAATAAAATAGTAGTTATTATATATCAACAACAACTTTGGAGTAACTAAGCCAAAGAACTGACAAAAATGTAAGAATGAACTCTCTTATACTATGTAATCACGTGATCATCCTGCTTTGCAGGCGAGACACGTGCCCGTGGGGTTCCAGAAAGGGAATACAGATTGAACCAAACTCCGCGATCCAAGATATAAACACAAACCAATCCAGCAAAATGGTCTACTACGTTCGATACCTCAAGCCTCCCCAATGGGAGAAGAAGAAGAAAGGCAGCGGGTACGAATACTACATAAAGGCCTTGATCACCATCACCAATGACTTGGGGGACGACTTTCTTGCCGAGGATAAGGAGCTATGCTTCACATGGGTGCGCCATCCCCAGCTTCAAATTAAAGCCCAGCAGCTGGATGACTGGGAGTCTGGATCGCGCCAATTGCCCGTCATTATGGGTCCATTCACGGCCAACATGGTTGGTGATGGCGAGGCCTGTTTCAAGGCCCAGGTTCTCGAGATTGGGGAAGATCGACTCAAGACCGATAAAGCTCCTTTGGTAGTTGCGGGATTCAGTGCGCCATTTTCTAAGTCTAAGGCTGCGCCGAAGTTGGTTGAGCGCCAGTTCTATGTTGGTGATGAACGGGGTACTCGTTTTAAGATCTGGGAAGAGACGGGCAATAGCATTGCGCGGCACCTTTGGTAAGCTATCTCCTTTCTTGAGCTCTACATACTTCTGCTGCTATAACTATGTATAAAAATCCCTGTTTGTTATTTCTTGCTAAATTAACGGAATCAGGGATGCGGCCCTCGCCTCGATCATGTTTCTCAACGATATTACCAAGGGTGTTGATGTTGGCATGCCTGCCCTCAGCCAGCTTCTCACCAGCCCTCGAAGCTCACCACTCCAGGTTGTCGAGCTGGGCACTGGTTGCGGAATGGTGGGTATCGGGTTGACTACGATGATAGAAAACTGCGAAGTTCTCTTGACAGATATGCCTGAAGCGGAGGAGATTGTTCGGCGGAACCTGGACCAATCTAAGCCCAAGGCCAACTCGGTCGCGACATTCCAGACTCTCGACTGGGCTGAGCCGCCATCCGAACTGTGCGACAAGCCATTGGACCTGATCCTGGTCTCCGACTGTACTTATAACTCGGATAGCCAGCCAGCCCTGGTTTCCTGTCTGGAGCGACTGGTCCGGAGTTCCCCGGACGCAGTGATTCTAGTGGCTCTGAAGCGTCGACACGAGAGCGAGGCTGTGTTTTTCGAATTGATGACAACGGCCGGCTTTGTTTCCCAGCAGGCAAACGTGAAACTGCCTACCCAACATGATGAGTCGGATGAGATCCAAATGTACAGCTACCGGCGCCGGGCCGAGTAGATGTGGATAATAGAAGGGAAGGAAGGGTAAGGGGGACCCATAGCGGTGACCATTGGGGGACAAGCGACAGGCTCGTGTGACTGGTCCGTGCTTCACGCAATTGTGTCCACCGTGCGTCATCGCGGGGGCCTTTTCCAGCTTGCCGATCCTGCAGGCACAACACCACTTGCTCGCCCATTTTTGCCGCAGAATCCAGTACGGTCCGCTTTGACAGGAAGGGGAAGAGGAAAAAGAGAACGAGAATCATATCCAGAGGCCTTGATCCTTTGATTGAGTGGGGACTAAGGTGACCTACGCCACCGACAGCTGTGAGGCCACTACACCGCATATTTCGAGGGAATCAGCTACAGGGAACCTTAAAGAAACTGGACACTATCTGAGATGTATGGTTGGTGATCCGCAGGGACAATTGCCGCATCCCATGCATGTTGCAGGGGGAAGCTGTACGGAGTAGAGGCAAACATATCAAATGCAAAAGACCAAAAATAACCAAAAAAACCCAAAAAAAACCTAGACTACTCGGAAGTATGGCTGGAACCTGGAAATCGCGCATAATATCAAGGTTAGGCCGCGGGATGTACATATTTGTACTAGTACGGGAGTCGACAGCTGTCTAGTACCTACTCCGTTCTCCGTACTCGTAGGGTCACAGTTGCCTTTGCTGGGTTTGGCCTGGCCTGGCCTGCTTTCGCTGCGTTTTTTTTTCTTCCGCTCTTCACCGCCCACTCAAGCCCGCACCGTTTTCTCCCCCGGAGAACAAGTCCCCTCTACCTCTTCTTTTTTCTCCCTCAAGCTTCCTTTTGGGTTTCTCCAGGTGAGTGATTTCTTGTTCCAGCTGCTGGTATTGTTGCTGCGGTATTCCCTCAATTGGGATTTGTGCCCGTGCGCCTTTTTCCCACAACCAACGACGTCGTGCCCTAATAAGCCCTCGTCTCCCCCCCAACTTAAAACTCTGAGCCCAATTCCTCCCCCTCAACCGTCAATTTTTTTCACTCATACTTCCCCGTCTGGTTGTGATTCTGGTGCTAATTTGGACCGGTGACTACTAGACTTTTTCCAGTTTTCTAGCTTTGACCTTGCCTTTGGTCTTTTCAAAGGCACTCCAAGGTCACCACGGCTCCCGCAGCCTCGCTTTTACTTCTCAGCCAAATTGTCTCCACTCGACGTCAGCGCGACACTCTTAACAACATTCCACCTCCTGCTTGCCTTTTCTAAACTTCCGTCCGGTGCGCCTTTTTCCGTCACCTTGACGCCCTCTGAGATTATTCCCTCAATTCTTGAGCTGCCGCATAGGACTTCTTCGCAGGTTCTTCCTCTTAAGGAGGAAGGGTCTAGGAGGCTTGGTCCAGTCAACTACGGTTGTGACACTTTTCGTCCTCCCTAAAACACGCAGTTGTATTACTGTTGAAACCTACCAAACTTAATCGTTTTTTTTTATTTCTTAATAAAAAAGAACTTATCGTGCTCAGTCACAGCTGCACGGTGATGGCACCAACCGCGTGTGTTTCCCCTGCTGAATTATGCACCATCAAAAACGACCTTCGTCGTGATCACTCCGCCCTCGTCAATCATGGCGGGGATGATGTGTTGCAATCTCAGTTGACTGCCAAGGATCTTGTCCTACAAATTTTGAAGAAGAGGGCCGCCGAGGTGGATGTGGACAATTGCGACCCCGGAGAGGAGGATGCGTTTTATGTGGCGGATATGGGGGAGGTCTACCGCCAGCATATGCGCTGGAAGATGAATTTGGGCCGTGTCAAGCCTTTCTATGGTAGGCCCTTTTGCCACATCTCGATGTATTCATCGCCGAACCCCTCTCGCTAACATCTTTCCCCAGCTGTCAAGTGCAACCCGGACCCCGAGGTGCTTCGTCTCATGGCCCAGCTGGGCAATGGATTCGACTGCGCTTCCAAGGCGGAGATCGATCTCGCCCTCCAGACGGGCATCGATCCCAGCCGTATTATCTACGCCCAGCCCTGCAAGACTAAGTCTTACCTGCGTTATGCCAAGGAGGTTGGCGTGAAGCAGATGACTTTTGACAACGCCGACGAGCTGTACAAGATCAAGGCCACGTTCCCCGAGGCTGAGCTGTACCTCCGTATTCTGACCGATGACTCCACCAGCTTGTGCCGCCTGAGCATGAAGTTCGGTGCATCCATGGATATCGCCCCCCAGCTGCTCGAGCTGGCCCACCAACTCGAACTCAAGGTCGTCGGAGTTAGCTTTCACGTCGGATCCGGTGCCGAGGATCCGCGTGCTTTCCTCAAAGCTGTGGAGGATGCCCGCCTGGTTTTCGACCAAGCCTCCGAAATCGGCCACGAGATGCACACCTTGGACGTGGGCGGTGGCTTCAGCGGTGACACCTTTGAGAAGTTCTCCGGTATCCTGAGCGACGCTCTGGAAACATACTTTCTGCCGCACATTCGGATCATTGCGGAGCCTGGTCGTTACTATGTTGCGAATGCCTTTACCTTGGCCGCCAATGTCATCGCTCGTCGTGATGTTCCTGACCCCGCGGACCCTTCACGCGACGCCTACATGCTCTACCTGAACGACGGCGTGTACGGCAACTTCTCGAACATCATCTTCGACCACCAGCACCCCGTTGCTCAGGTTCTCCTGTCCGCGGACAACACCTCTTCGAAATCGCAAGACTCGGAGACCATCGCGTACTCCATCTGGGGCCCAACCTGCGACGGCATCGATGTCATCACCGAGCGCATTGATCTGCCCGGTCTGCTGAATACCGGCGATTGGCTGTATTTCGAGGAGATGGGTGCTTACACCAAGTGCAGTGCCACTCGCTTCAATGGATTCTCCGACAACCACGAGGTGATTTACATCTCGAGCGAAACTGGTGCCTCAGCGCTTCTTGACTACTAATCTAATTGAATTGGTCTTCGCTTCCCATGACCATTTCGTCTGCTTTCGTTTCTGTCTTCGCATTTACTGCGGTCATTCATTCGCTCTCATTTGCTATGCGTGTTTTTGGCCTAAAATACTTTTGGCTCTGATATATCTCCCAACACTGTTAATCACGTGTTGTTCTTTTGCTCTACGCGTCCACCGCAGCGTTGCCATTGCTTCTCCTCCATAGACGTTCTTGGAGATTCGATAAATTAGATTCTACGCTACGTTAAGAATTTACTCTTTCAGCGCCGGTCATTCGCTTCCCAGTAGAGCATCCATGGATACAGTCATGAGCTTTCCTACTAGTAGAACAGCTAGACTTCTCCAGGTTCAATAGAGCACCTAGGCATTATCTATTTTGAGAGGTTATGTCAAACTTGAATGTACGGCCTTGGGTAGTTATCGACAGGCCTACTTTCTCTTATATTCCATTCTTCGTGTCTTTGTACATCATCATCATGTTTATCATCTAGTCTAGAAACCTGGTATCATCAACCTGTCTAACACGTAAATGCGAATCAGAGCCAGCTCCAGTTCAGACCAAGCGGTTCACAACCAACTCAGCCTCTCCATCTTCAACAGCCTTAACCAGACCCCCAGCCTCAAGCTTCTTCTTCCACTTAGTAGACTCATACCGAGCCAATATGAGAGTCAATCTCGCAACGACGGTCTCATCAGCAGATTCCGCAACGACAGTTGACGGCGTCGCAGTCCACCTCCCAAACGCCCAGTTCAGGATATAGTACCGACTAGCCTCATCGCCCGTATTCCTTGCCTGAAGATCATCCGAAGATTCAGCCGGCGGCTTCTGCCCAGAGGAGCGAATAATACCCTTGATGCGATAAACCTCCTCCCTCGGCACAGTGGAGAGTAGATTCTCCAACGCCTCAACATCAATTGTTCTTCCGGGAGTCGATCCCTTCAAAAGAACCGACAGCACCTCCACCTCCGACTGGTGATCATGTTTATGTTCGTCCCCATGACCATGACCATGGCCATCACCATTCTGCGCAACAGCATCCTTCTCACCATTCTCCTTGGCAAACAACGCCCCATCAATCCCAAGCAAAACATCCTTATCCACAACACCACGGATAGACTTAACCCACGGCGTCTCAATCTCCAAATCACCAACCCGATCAAGACAAACATCAAACCTCTGCTCAGGAACAACCTCCCACTTATTAAAAACAATCAAATCCGTATATTTCGCCTGAATCTTCGCCGTATACGAAGTATCCTCATACCCCTCCCAATTCTCAACATCAATAACGCTAATCACGCCGTCCAGCACAAATTGTCCGGCGGAGGGTCCCTCGCGCGCGAGCCGATTCACTTCCATAGCGAGTGTTGCGGGGAATGCGCTCCCGCTCGTTTCGATGACGATTCGGTCTGGCGCAACCTCGGTGCGTAATTGTTCGAGAGCATCGCTGAGTTGGCCGACGAGATTGCAGCAGATGCAGCCATTGAGGAGTTCGCGGACTCCGGAGATTGATTGCGTTGTTGCTAGTTGGGAGTCGACAGCGACGTCGCCGAATTCGTTTTTTAATAGGGCGAGGCGGTAGGTTGGTGGGAGTTGGGGGATTAAGTTTAGGAGAAGGGTGGTTTTTCCGGAGCCTAGGAAGCCGGTGACTATTGTCACTGGGATGGGTGCCATTATCACGGTTGAGGAGGGTAGGTGTGAGGACTCGGAGGGTGTAGGAGTGTCGGAGGTTGAAAATGCGGAAATGCAGAAATGCAGAGATACACCGGGGACGGATTGGCGGGGGCGGTGGGGCACAAAGTATACTACGAGGACAACTTTTGAGGCTAGATATAGGAGTAATTAAAGATAGATAGTACACACAGTATAGAATGAATATATAGAGTGCATTCAGGCTATAGTTCATCTTAGAATGCTAGTATTAGTGGTAATAATCAATGGTGCCCTAGTCGATATATCTGCCTTGTCTTTGTATGCCCCTCTTGGCATTGAAACCTTCCCTTCGCATCAACCACCACACAGCCATAAATCCTTAGAAATGAACTCCTCCTCTCTCTCGCCGTCGTTGATAGACCCCAATTCACTTCCCTGACTCTCACACGACTGGGGATGATTTGTTTCACAAACATGGCCACCTTTTAACCACAGACTGTGCCCGATGGGTCCAACGACGTCATCGCCAGGCACATTGGCCTTGAAAGACTCTCGCGTCTCCACGTCTTCCTAGGAAAACAAGCGCCATGATCTCAGCCGAGATGAGAGATTCCTTCTGCCTGGTAATTGGATCATCGGATCGTCGCGCAACCCTGGCCCACGCCTTACATCGATGTCATACCCCAGCCCTGCCTACACCCTACTAAAGTTCCGTCAGCCCTACGCCCGCTCAGCCCTATCATCCATCCCCTTTCGCCTTAGCATTTGCTGCATCTTCTGGATAGCGTTACCTTTCTCTTCCATTTAATTTATTTTACCAATATATCTCGATTCGAACCACTATGAGCTCTTCGAGCGACTCATTCTCGACAAACTCCCAGTCCCCCGCCGAACAGAGAAATCATGACGTCCTGCCCGCTGACTCGGAGTCGCATCAATCTGAGTCCGAAGGTTTCCTTGCGAACGTGAAAGAACAGCTCAACTCCGTCACGGGTGGCCGGTCCATCTCCGAAATCGGCAGTGAAGTCTCATCTGTTGCTGGCGAAAAGGTTCAAGACGCGAAGGAAACTGTCCTCCCCGTTGCGGAGGAGGCGATTCACGCCGTACAAGCGCAAATACGGTCTTTGGCCGGGGGTACGAAAGAAAATGACGGAAATGGTACACTTTTCTGTTCCTTTGAATAGACTAGTCTCGCATTGCTAACGACCTTTTTGCCTGTTTAGCTATCGATCCCAACGTGGACGCGGCAGAACAACAGCGTGTTGACCAGTTAGATACCGAACGCATTTGCGACTTCTTGCGAGAGAAACATATGAGTACGAAGCCGCCGCCCTCGACAAATTAAAGGATATCGAGGGGTGGTGTGATATCCCAGTTATGAATATATGATGTCCCTGCATGGATGGAACTTCAGTTCGCTGAGCGATCTTGGGACTGGCTGTAGGATAACTCTACTTCTTGGGAATGTATACAATATAACAATTTGACACTTGTACAAATTAGCGGAAGAAACCGAGTCGGGGACTTCAAAGGCCACTGGCATTAGTGGTACTACTATACAACTTGAGACAACGAAATCAGAGAAGAGCCCTAAAGCCCGACTCCCGACTACGGTCCAGTCCCAAAAAGTCAGCCACGACTCCAAGATGATCAATACCCCAGAATCCCTCAGTCTTGCCCTCAGCATTCGTGCACTGGAACCACGGAAGACCGAATGCGCCCTCCTTGAAAGATTTGTCCGTATTAGCAGTCAAAGCAGCCTTAACCTCGCCTTGGGTCATCTGCAACAGCGTTAGAACAAGAAAAAACCAAACAACCACAAGATAAAACAGTGATCAAGAAACATACCGCTGAGAGCACCTCCTGTGTCGCCTTTTGACCAAGAACAGTTTCAAATACGGGGGCAAACCCCTCAACATCTCCGATCCGGGTATTCTCATCGACCCAGAATGAACGGTAAACCGCTTCAATGACAGCCGGGAGCTTCTCAGGAAACCTTTGAGAAATGGCACACAGAGCGCGCTGGATCGCGAGAGTTTTCGGGGGAAATCCTTCGGGGAATTTCTCTGTCATCGGGACGTTGAAATACTTTGCCCATCGCATGCGCTCTGTACCCATCCATTTATCCTTGTCTAGTAAGAGCTGTCAGTAACAAATAATCAAATGGGGTAGCTATTCCAAGACAGGGGAACAATCCGTGCTTGGCAACCAGACGTACTTTTGATATTTATAGGAGGAGTATTGTTACAAGCATGCATCAACCCTCCCAGAAAAATCGGGACATAAGTGACATTGCATTTTGCGAACGTGGGCGAGTTCTAATAATTCGCGTTAGACGTCATAGTCAAATCAAGGAGTGAAAATCAAGGAGTGAAGTTGGAGAGAAGAGGAAAATAACTTACCTTTAATACGTGAAACGCGATGTATGCAAAGGGGCTGACAATGTCAACATAAAGAGTAATCTGTGGCACTGCCATTTTAGTCTTTAGATTGGATTGCGCCAGAGTAGAGCTATGGTACGCAATGCTAGTTTGGTAGGGAATAATTTGGAAAGGAGATCACTCATCATTCCGAGGCCGCTTGGAGAAAGCTGATTCCCCGCATTCGGTGATTAGTCAGCGGTTATCAAATGATGCCGAGGTCCAAGTTCGTCGGTTAGGAAAGTGTATATCTGAAATAAGCTTAATTCAAGTCTTATTGCATTATACATTCAAGAGTTGGAGTCAGCGAGTATCTTAATTATCATCCGCTCCGCATCTCGCATTGATACATTTATGGCCGCAGCACACGTTGCCCGCCTCGCAGGATTCACCAACTGTATCGTGTAGATGTGTCAGTAAATGTTTTGAGGAATCGACTCGGTTTTGAAAGAATATTTTTTAATTTCTTTTTTCAAGGTAGCATACCTGTCATGCACGAGTCCCGCGGATTGCGATTGTTGAACTGGGCGCCCGAATTCGTGGATGCGGCGTTTGTGAGAAGCGCAAGGGTAGCGATTAAGAGAAGAGTGATAATATTCATGACGAGAATTACCAAGAGCTCTGAAAATGAGGCTCGACAGGCAGAATAATTTTGGTAAAAGAGGTTTGTTCGACACACCTACACTAACCGTGGGGGCTTCTTATTTATATATGGGGTATCACGATCTACATTCCCTTCTTTCGATTCTGACATTTCACTATGAAAATTCACTCAAGTCCAACGTCATACATACTACTAGTAGCGAGCATAAACGAATTGAAATAATTCACGGTACTCAAGATCCATTTGAGTAACGAGTTGCTTTTGGAATCTTATCAATGGACAGTGATCTATATTGACTGGTAAGAGAAGCCCAAGACCAACAAATTATGGACTGGTAGATGAAACTTCCCTTTGAAATAAACAAGCCTAGTAGACATATCGGAAATAAACATTTTCTTTGTCCGTCAAATCCTCAAAACCTAATCGCACCCGCTCGGACTCTGTTAAAGCAAGCGACTCCCGACGTTTATTTTCGCGCGAGCAAAGAATATAGAGAAGAGATGCAGACGTTATTGTGATGCAGTAGCTGTTCAATATTAGTTTATCAATTAAGTATACATGGAGCTACGCATGGGATAACTGACCAAATAATCAAACCCGTCCATAGCTCTGGGTAATGCCGATCCTTAGTCTGGCTGCGTATCAACTGAGGACCAATGATGTTGCCCACGCAATAGGCCACAAAAATAGCCGATGCCGTGAAGCTGCGCTTCGTGCTACCTGCGACATTTCCAGCTCCAAGCGAGATGGTGAGAGCCACAACGGGGCCGAAAAACCCAAGCAGTGAGTAACCGGCGACTGGTACAGCCGGTTTGTAACCCCAATCTGATTTCCAGATCATGATGAATCCGGCTATTACTGGCAGGCAGCATAAAACCAAGGACAATACTCTGATATTGCGATACTTGGAGCATAGCCAACCGGTGCCAATGATTCCTATTCCTGCTATACCGCCCAGGGGAAATTGGAAGAGAATGCTTTCCAAGGTAGAATATCCGAACGTTGACACGATCAGTGGCCCAAAGCCGGAAACCGCACCGTTCACGGTATATCTGTTTTTTTCCACATATTAGACCAAAACCCAATAACCGGATTGTCTGACTCACGCAGAGATCATTGTTATGCAGATCAGCCAAAGTTTGATGTCCAACACGGATTCCTTGATCTGTGATAATTTGATTTTCTTGTTGTTCAATCCAGTTTGACCAGTCCGTAGCCGCTCTGTAGCCACGATTCGCTCCTCCGGGTCCAAGAACCATGCATTAACGGGCGAATTTGGGAGGAAGAAACACCAAATCCCGAAGAGGAACGTCAACGCTCCAGCAAGAATAAAGACATACTGCCATGGCCGCAATGAGCCCTCCACTTGAGCAAACCCATAGCTGATGGCGCTACCTATAATGGTAAACCAGGCAGTCCCCGACCACCACCAGCTTTGCCGTAGAGCCTGCTCTGACTGGGTATAGAAACCACTAACTGTTACCATGAAGCAGGTCGGAATAATTGATTCGGTGAAACCTGAAAAAGACCAATGTGAGAAGGTAAGAATCTAACTGCTGAATTTCCTCATACCTAGAAAGAATCTCTGTGCAAAGAGTCCTTGCCAGGTAGTGACACCTGCCGTGGCGGCACATGTGATTCCCCATAGTAAGACTGTTGGGCCAAGAACATATCTTGTGTTAAAGTATTGCAACATGTACGTCAGAGGATAGGAGCCGGCCAGTTGGCCAAAATAGAAGATAGAAGTTGCCCAGCTCAGTCTAGAAGTGTCGGTTACAGGGGGGTTGACGGAGGTATCAATGACAGAGAGTTGAAGGTCTGCGGTCATTCCGAAGAGAACAGCATTGCCAAGAAGTGCCTTGAGGGCAGCTCAATTAGTTCCTGGTATTAACTGTAGAGCCATAGAGAAGGCTTACTTTATCATAGTAGACTAAACCATAGCCTGTAAGATATCAGTTCCCGCACAAAAGGCGTGGTTTCAGGGTGAGCATACCAATCACCATTGCAGGCATGAGAAACAAATCTATCTTCCTCAATACTTTTTTCTCAATTTCCGGATCGATTGGCGTCGCTTCATATCGAAGGTTGGTCGTATCGACGAATATGTTCTTTTCGATGGCATTTGCGTCGAGATCCTCGGCGGGGCCAGCGACCACGTTGTTTACTGGCATACCGATTCAATTCTCTTCGCTCAAGGGACACTTTTAGATATATGAGCCAAGATAGGCTCAGGTTTAGAGCTGGATAAGATATTCCGGTGGTCCAAATCGTAACATTGGAAGCAGTTCGTATTCACGGAGTTCGGATAATCGGAGACAAGAGGGAGAGCAACGAGGGCCGATTCAAGATGAGCCTCAAGCAGCTTGCGTGAATGCAAATTCCCAAGCTATCCGGGACTGAGAATAGCCGTAGCGTATGGATGATTGGCGTGCACGGTCTGAGGAATGACACCATGTCCTGACTCCTTATATCTCCAAAAAAAAGGCCAAGAAAGTCAGTCCATATTGGGCGGAGGTGCGGGGCATTCCAAAGGCGCTACAAATCCTTCGGGAAATATTTCCTTTCCGTGGGAAAAAGCAAATCCAAGCCTAGTTTTTGGATGAGCAAATCCGACCGATAGACTATGAGTTATCATGTTTTTATGCGTGGTGTCAACACATCAAGATCTTCCGGCGTTGGAACCGTGGTAGATGTCGGGATCTAATGAACAAGGATTCAACCCAAATGCCGAGACCCCACTTATTCTCCGAGACGGAATATGTACTCAGCCATGGGGATTGGCCGACTAAATGCTTGGAAGGATAAGCGACCATCTTGCATCATGATAGCTTCTACAACACAATTTTTTCAAAACAACATGGTTCAAGAGATTGAGATTTATTATGGCGTACTGTATTATGGCGTACTGCTGAACTTTCAAGGCTTTGTCTACAAATCATATATATATATATATA